>JADBJO010032747.1:0-15368 GCA_016801955.1 Conus betulinus
CTTCCCCTCCTCTTTCTCTCCACCAGTTCTTCTCTTTGTATTCCGTTCATCGCCACTTCCCTCCTCTTAATTTTTTTTTTCCTTTTTTTCTCCCTCCCCCCCCCCCCCCCCCCCTCACATTCCATCCTCCTTCTTTTCCTCCATCTCTCCTCCTCCTCCCTGTCTCTTCTTCCTTCTTCTTCTTCTCTTAATGTTGCTGTGTCTCTCCTCCCATTGCCCTCTTTCCTTCGTCTGTATTTTCTTATTTCTCTATTTTAAGATTACTGATGTTCTTGTAATAGAGTTTACCGAGGCCTTCGATATTTCTGACCATGCATGACCCCCCCCCGCCCCCCCCCCCCCCCCCCGAACAAAAAAAAAAAAAAAAAACACAAAAAAAAAATCGATGATCTTCGTCTATTCTAACAAGCTTTCTGTGACTTTGTTAGCAGACGAAACAACCGTTTATACCAACCATTCTAAAGTTGAACACATAGCACCCATGTTGCAGTGAGGCACCAGTCAATTGTTTAATCAAGGGTTTAAATCAATAATGAATTATGAGTTTGAACTCCGATAAAACCAAAGATAAGAGATATATATATATATATATATATATATATATATATATATATATATATATATATATATATATATATATATATATATATAGACACACACACACACACACACACACACACACACACACACACACACACACACACACACACACACACATACATACATACATACATACAAATAACACAAATAAAAAAAGTCCACGTGCCTGTTTCCGCCACTTTATTTTATTTTTTTAATTTCCGGCCTTTCAGCCTTCATCAGGAATACGCACATTTGAAAAACAATAAGTTATCACACCATTGGCGCTCCCATCCATTTGACACTTTTTATATTTTTACATTTCTATTGTTCCTTCCAGACACACATACACAGTCAAGTATGCACCACCCTAAATTTTCCTACATGGAGCTATCCCTGCCCTTCTACTACTGCTAGGTGCGGAGTCAGACAATTGATAAGGTTTCCTGAAAACTATATATATATATATATATATATATATATATAAAAATTGCTATAAATGTTAGTGAGTAGTTATTGACAATTTAATGTGGACCGATCACAGACGAAGTGTGTATAAAACAATATCAAAAAAGGCTATGTAGCGTCTCAAATAAACACTTCTTAAATACATACTCTCGCAAAATATCTTTCCACGTTTTACATTGACTCTCACATCAATTATATACATCTGTTATTTGGAATCGGTGAATAGGCATATCCTGCAAACAAGTTTTATAGTTTGTATTTATGGGCGAAATTTGAAATAAGTTCTATTGAAATCGTCAACACTGTCTTATTCTGATCATGCAACCCGTGAGTGCCCCCCCCCCCCACCCCCCCTCCCGTTGAGACTAAACTTAACATTCCTTAAAAGAGGTGGGTAAATCAAGACTAGTTCATGGTATGCTTCTCCATGGATTATAGATGAATGTCAGAATCACGAGAATCACCATGTTCACACAGTGGTGTAACCCCTTTCAAGAAACAGACATCTTTTAAAATAAAAAACTTCAGTACTCTCGTGGTTTTCCATGGAATCACGTGTCTACCTCCCTCGTAATACTGATCTCTCTGTGAATAATAATATTAGAAATGTTAATTAGAATTAATGAAGGACTTTACCAGTTTATAGTACGGCAATATTAAACTTTTGTGCTGGCAACTCTCTCTCTCTCTCTCTCTCTCTCTCTCTCCCGAACGCGATAGAGAAGTAGTAATACAACTACCATGTACTTTGTTTTCTCTCGTTCTCCTCTGCCTCCCTCCATCCCTCCCTCTTTCATGTGTATGTTGAATTTTTTTCTCATCATTTTTTTTTCTCCTGAAATTTCCTTTGTTTACGGAATTTTTTTTCCTTGCATCCCCGAATTTCTTGTATATATTTCGCTTTTTTTTCATAATGTCTGTGCAGATACTTTTGCCATCCGGCTTAAGTCACTGTACTTTTGTATGGGCAGAGTTTCAAAAAAAGGCCCTTGGTGCTTATTCCATTGTTTTCCCTGTCCCCCCTCAAAAATGATAATGATAATAATGATTATGATGATGATGATAGTATTAAAAAAAATGATAGTGATAATGATGATGATGATGATGATGATAACGACGACGACGACGATGATGATGATGATATTTATTGGTGTGTCTATCTGTTCCCATCATCATCTCTCCCCTCTATTCTATACTCCCGTCTTCTTCTTGTTCTTGACCTCATCTGCCCTCCTTCGCCTAAACTTTAACTTTCTCCGCCATTTTTCTCTGAATTCTCCTTTCCTTCCTTCTCTCGGTTCTTCTTCTTCTTTTCTTTTTTTTTTTTTTATTTATTTATTTTTTTTTTTGCTTCTCCATTCTCTGCACATCCCCCCCCCCCCCCCCCCCCCCCCCCCCCCCCCCGCCCCCCGCCCCGCCCTCTCATTCTTGCATTCTGCGCAGCTAGCAGCTTTCCTTCCTGTTCTGCTCTGCTGAGTTCGTAACAGTTTTGTTTTTCTTTCTCTGGCCTGGTACGTCCACTGCGTTTATAGCTTCTCTTGTCTGGCTGTTTTTGTTTCTCTGTCGTCTACCCCCCCCCCCCCCCCCCCCCCCCCCCCCCCTTCCCGTCCCCCCACCATTCCCCTGTCACCGTTCTCCTCGTCACCATTGGCTGGTTTCTGTAGTTCCTCACCACCACCACCACCACCACCCGCCACCACCCACACCACCACCACCACCACCACTCATGCTGCGCTGGTGGGTCCCCAGTGTGTACGTACCCCACCCTCCACCATCCCATCACTTTTGATGTGACGGTTGTGAGGTTTTTATAAGTTTTTCTTTTTTTTTTTTTTTTTTTTTTTTTTTTTTTTTGCGCTTTTCTGTCTCTGCATCTTCATCCTTCTTCCGGGACTCTCTCTCTCTCTGTTTTGTCTCTGTCTGTCACTTTCTCTCTGTCTCTTCTCTCCCCTTCATCCCCTTTCCCTTCCCATCTCTCTGTCTGTCTGTCACTGTCTCTCTGTCTATTTGCCTGTCTCTCCGTTTCGTCTCCGTCGTCCCTTCCTTCTTCCGTCTGTCTGTCTCCCAGTCGCTTCCTCTCTCTGTCTCTCTTCATCCCTTCTCCTCTCTCTCTCTGTCTGTCTCTCTCTCTCTCTCTCACACACACACACACCACTCTCTCTCTGTCTGTTTTTTTTTTTTCTGTCTCCCCGTTCTGTCATTGTCTCTTTATCCTTCCATGTGTCTGTCTGTCCGTCTTTGTCTGTCTGTCTGTCCCTCTCTGTCACACACACACACACACACACACACACCGCGCGCGCGCGCACACACACACATGCTCATATGCATGCGCGCGCGCGTCCACACACACACACACACACACACAATCTCTCTCTTATAAACACACTTTCGTTTCAATCTCTGTTTCTCTTTTCGTCCTGTCAAATCCGTTCAACATTTTGCCTCTACCCTCCCAGATCCCCCCCCCCCCCCCCCCCCCCCCCTTCCACCCCACCCCCCCACCCTCCAAACCTCCCCGACGCCCCCAAAAGAATCTGCAAACGTAGGGATAGGAAATTAGATAAGGTTGTACAGAAGATGTCACGTGTTTTGTAATGGAGGTCTTCCCTCTGTCAGGAAGGCTTCTCTAGTTTCTTAGGGAATTTGGCAGGCGCGTTCACCCAGAAAATGAAAATCGTCCCCCCACAAACTTTGAATGTTTGCGGAAGCGGTCTTTTATACAAACAGAATGCAAGTTGGGAAAAAGTCTATTTTGGTAAAAGCATGGATCAGCAAGAGCATATACTGTATTGCTCATTTTTTTGCTTGACAATGGCCAGTTTATTTTCTTACGAACAATTTAAACAAAAGTATGATGTAAACATTAATTTTGTCACTTTTTTCTGGTTTTAAAGCAGCAATGTGTACACAAAAAAAAAAAAATCAAAGTTGAAAATACTAATAAGTGTTTAAATATGCATGTATGTTGCAAAAAGTTAACGTTAATTTGTAAAGGGGTCAAGATTATGTTATGACAGTTTTATAGATAATCATACACACCCGAAAATCTGTACGAACTGGGATATTAAACTGAACGTTGAAAATGACTGGAAAAATTGTTTTCCTTATCTGAGTAAAATTTCTTATATAAAAGTGAAATGGTTACAGTTACGAATAATACACAGATGTCTTGGTACTACTGTTATGCTGAAAAAAAATGGGTATATTGAACAGCGATGTTTGTACTTTCTAACTTTCTATACCTCTGTTAAGGACAGTATCACACATGTTTTGGTATTTTACAGTCATACAACATTTTTGGGAAACGCTGGTGGTTTTTGGTGAATAAAAAATGTATGTTTGTATTTAATTTGCAGATAACTGAGGGTGAGTGGGGATTAATAAATGCTTCTCAAATGAGTCTTCAGCAAGCTTATAGCAAGAAGAATGCTATCCCAGAAAAAGGCTGGTGTGCAATACCATAGTATGCTTGTTGAGTTTTCAAAAAACCAACCAAAAGGTGCCACCCAAGAAGCAAAAGAAAATCATGAAAGAGCTAAACAAGCTACATTTTCTACTGAAAAGCTGAAAATATAAATAAGATAACCTCTTAAGACACAAGTGCTGAGGGCCAGTTCTTAGAATGAATCCGCAAGAGACTAAATCATAATTGACTAATAAATTCCAACGATAAGTAACCGAGCACCATTCCAAGAAAACTCAACAAACATACTATGGTATTGCACACCAGCCTTTTTCTGGGACAGCATTCTTCTTTAAAATCGAAAAGGCAGAGCAGTTAAGTTACCACTTTCCGCGGTCACTGAGGAGAAACAATCAGGTTTCGAATACCGGTATCTGACCAGGAGTTACATGTTAGTGAGTTTCCTCCCCATTGGAGAGTGTCTCCTCCTTGGAGACTATGAGCTTGTTGAAGACTCATTTGAGAAGCATTTATTTATTCCCCACTCACCCTCCCAAGCACATACTGTTAGTTACGCAGAATTAACTGCCGCTACAGATATGAATTCTTATCTCCCCCTATTCCTTCACTCTAAGACATAAGAGCAAGTTTTATCATTAGATATTTCTTGCAGTCTTTGCAACACCAAGCTACTCTGTAAGTTGCTGGAATGGTGCTCGGTTACTTATCCTTGGAATTTATTAGTAAATCATATATATATATATATATATATATATATATATATATATATATATATATATATATATATATATATATATATATATATAATAGTGTTACTAACCAACAACAATTTTAAAAAAGTGCTCAACCGAGTTGGGAGCGGCATCTGTTAAAAATTTGACTAAAATGTAAGCATTAAAATCAACAGCGCTGTTTCTTGCTGGTGCAGTCGTCAGGATATCCTGACGACTGCACCAGCAAGAAACAGCGCTGTAGATTTTAATGCTTACATTTTAATCAAATTTTTAACAAATATATATATATATATATATATATATATATATATATATATAATTGACTAATAAATTCCAAGGATAAGTACCGAGCACCATTTCAACTTACACAGCAGCTTGGTGTTGACAGCGTGGCAGCAGAGAGTCCTCAGAAGAGAAGCTCCCTTCAAGCAAGTGTTTCGACCCGTATCTCTAACACTCTAGGGAGGTTGGGCCACACCCCGTTTCATGACTCCGGATGTCCCTCTGCTGCCCTTTTTTTTTTTCCCATCTTGGGACGAGCCACGGCTGGGGGATTCGAACCCATGCCCCTCTGGACATGCTCATTTTCCACTTAACGACTCGCGCACTAACCACTGAGCCACTGGGACACCTGATATTTGTAGGAAAGTTAAGCCTTATGAAGTTCACTTTTGTTCCTCCTTGACCAGATCCAGCTTGAAACACCTCTCTGCTGCTTCTGCCATTGCTTTCATGATAGCCTTCTCTCCTCAGGCTGTTTGCCAGATCAGCATACTTTTCAGTCTTGTAGATTTGAGCTGCCTCCATTCTGTTCTCATATGGCACCGTGAGCTCGATCATGATCAGCTGCTTGGTTGACTGAGAGTGGACTACTATGTCTGGTCTCATGCCACTCTTGCTGATGATCTCTGGGTGACTCTTCCATTCTGGGAGGTCTGCAGTGCACTCCCAGTCATCTGCCCCGTCCAGCAGACTCTGCCTGCATGTTCCGAGTGGCACTGTTGTTCTTGGCCATGATGATTCGCTGCCTCTGCCGTGAAGAATGTTTGCGGGTGCTTTTGGAGTCCTGATTTTCCCTTTTGTGGTGTTGGTACTAGCCCAGACTACTTGTACAATCTCTTTGAGCACTTGGTTGTGCCTCCATGTGTACCTTCCTTGAGCCAGGGCTACTTTACATGAGCTTAGGACATGCTCCACTGTTTTGTTTTTCATGGCAGAGGGGGCATGAAGGATCGTCTGTTTTTTTTTCCCCACTTCACCAGGTTTGCATTTGAGGGCAGAAGGTCATATGCAGATCTGAGAATGAAGCTGATCCTGAGAGGGGCCATGTGCCAAATGTCATTCCCAAGTGAGACTTCTTTGGAGTGCATTCTCCCACGTTGTCCATTGCCCTTGCTGGCTCTGCTGGACTGCTTTTTTGGAGTCTTTTTTGGTCTTCTTCTTTTCTCATCTCCTGAATCATCATGTCTCTTTTGGCTTTTCCTTTGGCCTTTGACCACCATTCAGTTTTGGTCACCCCCAGTCCTTGTCTGTTGGTCTGTGTGTGTGTCCTGTTATTTCTCTGATCTTGAGACTTTCTTTGTCTTCAGCTGGGCTTGATTGCTTCTACCACCTTCTCTCCTGAGTCCTCCAGCATGCTTTGAAGTCTGATCTTCCCTGTTTTGTATTCCTCCAGGATGAATTTCAGTGGTATTTTCAGCTTTGCTTTTGTAGTTGTGTTTAGTGTATTGATTTCCTCTTTATCTATCGTTTGTTTGGATCTGTTCTCCTTTTTTTAAAACCTATTTTCTAATGTGTTGTACCGCATGAGCTTATTTGAATTTAAAAAAAAGCCATCAAAATCCAATGCATGGAGAGTATATATAAAAAAAAACAAACTTTGAATGTGATGTATGTGTGTGTGTGTGTGTGTGCGTGTGTGTGTGTGTGTGCGTGTATGTGTGCGTGCTTGCGTGCGTGCGTGCGTGTGTCTGCGCGCGCGCGCGCGCGCGCGCGTGTGTGTGTGTGTGTGTGTGTGTGTGTTGTGTGTGTGTGTGTGTCTGTGTATGTCTGTACGTGTGTGTGTGTTGTGTTGTGTTGTGTGTGTGTGTGCGTGCGTGCGTGCGTGCGTGCGTGCGTGCGTGCGTGCGTGCGTGTGTGTGTGTGTGTGTGTGTGTGTGTGTGTGTGTGTGTGTGTGTGTGTGTGTGTGTGTGTGTGTGTGTGTGGTTGTGTGTGTGTGTGTGTGTGTGTGTGTGTGTGTGTGTGTGTGTGTGTGCGCGTGTGTGTGCTGTGTGTGTGCGTGTGTGTGTGTGCGTGCGCGCGTGCGTGTGTGTATATGTGTGTGCGCGCGCGCATATGTGTGTGTGTGTGTGTGTGTGTGTGTGTGTGTGTGTGTGTGTGTGTGTGTGTGTGTGTGTGCGTGCGTGCGTGCGAAAAAGCTCTGTCTCTTATGCTCTCTCGCTCTCTCTCCACCGTTACTCTCTCACTCTTTCTCCCCCCGTCTCTCTCTCTCTTACTCTCTCCCTCCCTTCCCCCCCCCCCCCCCCTCTCTCTCTCCGTGTTCCCCATCCACATTCGTCTGTCTGCACCCCACTCTCCCTTCCCTGAATGGTAATATCGCTGCAGTGATACTCCTGCCATGCACATTCAATCCAGTCACTTCATGATGGGGCTTTCCCTCCTCCCTTCTCTCTCTCTTTGTCGCTTTCCTCTTCTCTCCTCGCTTTCCTTTCTCTCTTCTCTCCGTCTCTCTCTCTTTCTCTCTCTCTCTCTCTCTCATTCTGTCTCTTTCTTTCGTATCTATCTCTTCTCTCTCTCTCTCTTTGTTTCTCTTTCTGTCTCTCTCTCTTCTTTTTTTCTCACACATCTCTTTCTTCTTTCTCTTTCCTCTCCTCTCTCTCTCTCCTTTCCTCTCTCTCTGTACGTGTGCGCAAATGTAACCAGACTTATGCTCAACCATCGTTAATACAGTTTTCCGCCCTCCTCCCTCCCTCTCCGCCTCCCGTACTCGCTGTCTCTCTCCTTCTCTTTCTCTGCCTGTCTCTCTTTTTCCTCTCCTTTCATCCCTTCCTCCCTTCCATCCTCCCCCTCTCCTCTCTCTCTCTCTCTGTCTTTCTCTGTCTCTGTATGTCGATCATGTATCAATTTACCCAAGTCGTCGATGTGACGCCGGCAAGAACACGCTCGCCAAACAAGTTCGGTGAATGACGTCATTGTTTGCATTGTCCGTGACAGATGTCCTTCTCGCTATCATTGCTGACATGATGATATCGTCATCGTCATCATCATCGTCATCGATGTCGTCGTTAGGACCGTTTGTCAACGCCGTGGGTTGTTTGGCGTGCCTGTCCGTTTCAGATTACTCATCCCCCTCCCTTCTTCTGATACCCAGTTCTCTCTCCCCCTCTTTCTCTCTCCCCCCCCCCCCCCCCCCCCCCCACTTCCTCCCTCTCCTATCTTTTCTCTCTCTGTCTGTCTCTGTCTGTTTGTCTGTCTATCTATCTGTGTGTCTGTATGTTAGTCTGTCTTTGTCTCTGTCTCCGTCTCTATCTCTGTCTCTCTTTGTCTCTGTCTCTGTCTCTCCTCTCTCCCTCTCTCTCTCTCTCTCTCCTCTCTCTCTCTGCCTCTCTCTCTCTCTCTCTTTCTGAGTCTGTCTGTCCCGCAGTCTGTCTGCCTCTGTCTGCTGCCTCTCTCTCTGTATATCTGTGTGTGTGAGTGTGTGTGTATGTTGTGTGTGTGAGTGTGTGTGTGTGTGTATGTGTGTGTGTGTGTGTGTGTGTGTGTCTCCTCTCTCTCCCCCCCCCCCCTTTCTTTCTGAGTGTGTGTGGTTGCGCGCGCGCGAGCGCGCACGTGTGTGTGTGTGTGTGTGTGTGTGTGTGTGTGTGTTGTGTGTGTGTGTGTGTGTGTGTGGTGTGTGTGTGGGTGTGTGTGTGTGGTGCCTGCGCGCCTGTGTGTGCCTGTGTGCGTGCGTACGTGTGACAGCGCACGCGCGTATGCACAAAATATATCACGAAAATTTCTGCTCGACTGTACACAAATCAGACCACAGATGTCTCTCTTCCTATAGCAGTGTGGCGATTTACAGTGACGGCTTTTTGTCCACGTGACTCCGATCGAACTGCTGACAGCAAACAGCAGGGAAAGAAGAGGAAGATGGTGCAGGGAGATTTTTTCTTTCTTTCTTTCTGCGTACGCAGGCTGATACTCCTGCGGACACTGCCTGTATAGACAGGCAGTAGAGTTTTGTGTGTATGACCGTTTATTTTCTTTTTAAATCCCGCCATTAAGGCAGCCATATTCCATCTTCGGGGAAGGTGCATGCTATGTGTAACGTGTCATCCATACCAACGGCCAAACTGGCCTTCTCTTCCGAAAGTTAGTGACGGGATTTGACGTATGTGCAAGATGTTGTGCGTGCGTTCACACACGGAACCTCGGTTTATAGTCTCAATCGAAGGAGTGTGTGGGGAATGGAGTCAGAACCAATGTTAACTCTGAGAGAAAAATCCCCCTGTACCGAAATTCGAACCCGCGACCCCAGGATCACGAGTCCGGCGCTCTACCGAGTTATTCTGGTCCCCTGGTACAGGGAGATAATCGGAAATATTTCTCGGCGGTACCGGATGTTTTCTCGTGCGCAGGTCAGGCGGACTCAAAAGCTGTAGCAACGATCATGAAAGATCTCCATGCGCCACGTATATATTGCCAGTCCTGTGGAAGTTTGTGAGCCAGTTTTATACCACACACACACACACACACACACACACACACACACTGCTGCCTCTTACCTCCCTTGTCTCGAACCCCGCTGGTGTGTCCCCCCCCCCCCCCCCCCCCCCTCCATTTCTCTGCGTATACTGACACGCACACATTGTGCACAGATCCTCTCGCCATGAGCACACACATACACAAACGGACGCGCGCACGCACACCACGCACGCACACACACACGCACGCACGCATAAATATATGCGCACGCACGTACACACACACACACACACACACACACAACACACACACACACACACACACCATAACACAACATACACCACAACAACACACACCACACACACACACACACACACACACACACTCCAATGCACGCATGTACACACACGTGTTCACGTGATTAACAAAAGCAGGCTTATAAAACAAATGGCGCAAGTGCAGCTTGGAGCGTTACTACCTGACAGACTGCTTACCAAAGATATGCCCCTCAAACTCAGCTCACTAGAATATGTGTGAATTCATTTGGATGATGTGAAACTGTAAGAGAGAGAGAGAGAGAGAGAGAGAGAGAGAGAGAGAGAGAGAGAGAGGGACGGACTGACGGAGAGAGACCGAGGGATCAAGAGAGAGGGAGAGGGAGAGATAAGACTGAACAGACAAAGGGTAAGAGAGCGAGAGATAGAGAGAGAGATACGAGGAGAAGAGGATGGACGGACGGACGGGGGGGGAGAGAGAGAGGGAGAGAGAGATGGACGGATGGTGGACTAGAGAGAGAGAGAGAGAGAGAGAGAGAGAGAGAGGAGAGATGAAGAGAGAGAGAGAGAGAGAGAGGAGAGAGCGTAGAGAGAGAGAGCAAGAGTGGGTGGGAGGCAGAGGAGAAGAATTTAGGATGAAAGGGAAGAGAGATAACAGAGAGCAACTTATAAGTGGGTCCATATGTCAAACGACACAGACGTAGGATGGGGGGGGTCTTAATGAAAGTACTCCCTTAATTAGTCATTAACAAGACCGAAGACACTAGATCGATTCTAGGATGCGAGAGAGAGTTCACCCCCTGTCCATCCCGCCCTTACCGAGGATGATGGGATTATACCTCTATCGCTTATGTACTACCGAAAGACCTAGACAGCACTATAGAGAGCTACAGAAGAGTTATCCTTAGACAGACAGAACAGATCAGACACACCACTACGACACAGACCCACACGCTGGCAATAAACATCAGTCGAATTTAACATGGACGGTAGTGATGGTTGTGGGGGTGGTGTTTGTGGTTATGGAGACTAACACTGGTCGCTCTGAATTGGGGTGTGGGGGGTTGGGTGGGAGGGGTCGTTATGGTAAGAAAACGGATAAAGAGGTTCTTCTCTGGCACATAATGTCTGTAGACTTTATAATTGTAATTGGGGAAGATTTTATTGCGCAGCACCTATTAATATCTATGTGTGTGTGGGTGGTGTGTGTTGTGTGTGTGTTTGTGTGTGTGTGTGCGCATGCGTGCGTTCGTGCGTGTGTATATCGTTGTATTTGTGTTGTGTGCGTGTGTGTGTGTGTGTGTTGTGTGTGTCCATTTGTGTGTGTGTGTGTTGTGTTTGTGTGTGTGTGTGTGTGTGTGTTTACGTGTCGTGATTGAGGAATCTTAAAAACTAATCTCTAAAAACCCCTATCAACACCTATCAACACCATCCTACGTTAAATGTGCTCACATAACAGATCATCAATATTAAGAATGTGACCACCACGTCCTGCACAAAAACACACCACGGAATACAACAACAACAATAACCACCAACCAACAAGTTAACAACAACAAACACAACGACGTACAATAACAAGAACACCACAACGACCAAAAACAACAACCAACGAGCAACAACGACCAGCAATCAGCAACGGAACGACATCAAATACCAACAACGACTCCAACGACAACAACAGTACCACGAGCAAGTAACATGGGGGTAACCACAGCGACAAACAACACAACGACAACACCAAAAACAACACAACGACTTACGACAACATATACTCTCCAAACTACACATTGCAAAAACGAACGACAACAACATCTAACGCCAGACGACGAGACCGCACCGCAACAACAAAGAAAAAAGAAAGCAAGGAGCCATCACACAACAGCCAAAGACATTCTATTGGCAGAGGCCGATCTTATCTACAGACCTGTCAGAGAATGGGATAAATCGTGAACTTGACCCCAACTAGCACTAACTGCATTGGCATAGCATGCGAATTGGATGGATCTAATACAAGCTTTCATACATTTCCCCGTTCGAGTGGTGTGTGTGTGTGTGTTGTTGTTGTGTGGTGTTGTGTGTGTGTGTGTTGTGTGTGTGTTATAATGTGTTGGTGTTGTATGTGTTGTGTGTGTGTGGTGTCTGTTTGTGTGTGTTGTGTTTGGTGTGTGTGGTTGTGCTTGTGCGTGTAACGTACGTGCTTGTGTGCTTGTGCGTGCGAGTGTGGTGTGTGTGTTTGTGGTGTTGTGGTGTGGTGTGTTTGTAGTGTTGTGTTCGTTGCGAGTGCGTGTAGGCGTGTGGTTTGCAATGCGTGTATGTGCATGCGTTGCGTGCGTGTGTTGTAATGTTTATTGTGTGTGTGTGTTCGTTTGCGCGTAGTGCGCGTTTCAGTGTAGGTAAACGTTACAATGAGAGTATCAAGGATGTATCTATCTGTCTGTTTATCAATTTAATCTATCTAACTATCTGTCTGGTCTGTCTCTTTTCCGTTTCTACCTTTCTTTCTCTATCTTTCTATCAATCAATCAAGCAATCAATCAATCTATCTATCTATCTAATCCACTTTCTATCTGTTCCTAAATCTTCTGTCTTTCTATCTATCTTTCTAATCAATCAATCAATCTATCTATACATCACAACATAACATACCCCGCAATATATGTATACAAATAGAGAGTGAGAGAGAAAGTGTTTGTGTGTGTGTGTGTGTGTGTGTGTTGTGTGTGTGTGTGTGTCGGTTGTGTCTGGGGTGATAGAGAGAGAGAGAGAGAGAGAGAGGAAGAGAGAGAGAGAGAGACAGACATGACAGACAGCATACCGATGGATAGATAGTAGACCGGAGACCGACGATAGAATAGATCGATATCACAGATCAGAACGCCAGAACGATAGATCGACAACAGAGCAACAGCTCGGCCTGATTTAGTTCGTTTTTTTTGTTGTTTCACACCAAACCTGAAGAAGACGTACGCTGGTCGAAAGACGACGCTTTGTGTTTTGGGGGTCTTGTGCCTTGTTTGGTTTTGACCACGTTTTCTCTCTCTGGGCTGTTTCGCTGACAGTTTATTGGCTTGACTAGTTCCCCGATGACCATTGGCATTGGCGGTAATTTAATGAGATATCCCGCGCTACAACCTTTAGTCTCTCCTTACGCGCCCACGGGGAGAAACTCCAAATCAATGATCTCCAGCTGCCCAGCAGGTGGGTCCCCAAATGAACGGAACAGAAAATTAGTTGAAAGGAGAAATGACTGTTGCATAACGATGGAGCATTGTGGCTTTACACCCGTCTCATCATCATCATCCTTGTCGTCGTCGTCGTCATCTGCATCTTCATCATCGTCTTCACGTCGTTCATCATCATCAGTCAGTCATCATCGTCATTGATCTCACGTCGTCGTTATCACGTCGTCTGTCATCATTCACCATCCTCATATCATCGTCGTCGTCATATCATCATCATTATCACCACCATCATCATCATCCTCGTCATCATAATCATCATCTCGCATCATCATCGCCATCCATCATTCTCATCGGTTGGTCATCATCATCGTCGTCCGTCCGTCGGTCGTTCGTCCGTCCGTCGTCGTTCATCATCTATCATCATCATCATCATCGTCGCCATCAACATCATCTATCATGAACACACAACAAACAACACGACCAATACGACAACAATACTAACAACCCCCAACCTCCAACCACCACCACTACAGCAACAGCTTTCAAATTTCAACCTGCAAGGACTTCATTAAACCTCTCATAAAAAAACGCTTTGTGACGTCTATAGCATTAAACCGAAGAATAATAAACATCCTTTAAAATAAAACTCCTAAAAGAAGACCACTCTCTATCTAACCGAGACTTTGACGAGCTTGCGCGTTTTTGGTTCGCCTTTTGCTCTTTTTTTTAAAATTAAAACAACACAATTATAACTATTTCTAAAGCGAGTTCACGTGCCATGACCGAATGGACCCACGCGTCCTCGGGTTTTTTTTTTTTTTGTTTTTTTTTTTCACCATTGGCTAGACTGTGTGTCAGGCCTGGTGGGGGCCAGCACCGCGCTGCAACCAGGAGGGTTTATTATAAAAGCTGGAATTATTAGCTTGCCATTCTGGTTCCCAGTGACTGTGACTGGCAGTATTTGTTTGTGCGGGGATTGTATGATTGACCTTTGTCTGAAGACGGGTGGACACTCTTTTAAACTGGTTTGGGGGGATTGGTTTTGTGTGTGTGGGTGTGTGTGTAGTGGTGTGAGTGGGTGTGGGGGGTGGGGTGGTGTGTGGGTGAGAGTAGGGCGGGGTGGAAGGACAGCGACGCGGGTTGAGGGGAGTAGGAAGAGCGCTAGCTGCTCAGCAACCTCCCTCTGTCTTCTTGTCGCTCCCTCTGTCCTCTCTCCTCTTCTCTCTCTCTTGCTGCAGCTCGCTCCCCCTCATATCCTGTCATCCTCTCACGATCTCGCTCTCTAATACTGCAGTGGCTGGATTGACTAACAAGATGGCAAGAGGAACTCCCATGTTGAAGATAGCAGTAGATTTGATAATTTACCAGAATGTAAAATCCTATGCGTTTGTGGTCCGAAGTATTTGTCCATGGGATATTATTGACGGACATTTCAAATATATCATGACCAAGTTCAGATTTGGTATTTGCATTGCTCGTTCTCAGCGCGGTATAGCAATTTCATCGATCGTGTAAGTACTCGTCCGTTTTGTCACGAATCACAAGGAAAATGAAGTTCATCATCCATCATCATCATCATTGATCATTCTCATCATCACCCAACATCATCAATCATACAACAAACAACAACAAACAATTACAACAACAAACCCACCGAAAATGAAACCCTCATTCAGGACTCTTTGAGACCTTTAACCGGCAAGTTACCTGTTTTAACCCCATGATACATTTCGCCTGCCTTAAAAAAAAAAAAAACACAACACACCCCCCCAAAAACGAACTATCTACAACAAGCCCCCCAATTCCCCCCGCCACCAAAAATCCGAACAAACAAGACACCAAAAAACAAAAACAAACAAAAAACGACACACCAAAAACAAACCAACCAAAACAAACAAACAAGCCAAACCCTACTCTTCATCTGACGAAGACTGTTGATAAGCCACCATTTTCTCTGTTGTCTTTAAAACGACCACACGACCACACACACACACACACACACACCCACACACACAC
>JADBJO010032749.1:0-5000 GCA_016801955.1 Conus betulinus
TCTCTCTCTCTCTCTCTTTACACAAACACACACACATGCACACGGCGCACACTGTCTCTCACAACACACACACCCAACACACACACACACACACTACAACACTTCCCACTTACACACAAACCACCACCCTTACAACACCACACACCCACACACACACACACACCACGCACCACACCTTAACACCCACCCACACCACACCACACACAGCACACCAGCACGCGGCGCGCGTCGCGTTGGTCCCTGATGCTTGTGTCCAATGAAAAGCATGTCAAAAGTTTTTGAAACCATCTTGATTTCCAACCCTTATGCGCGAACGTTCAGAACTTGGGTGCATGCCGGTCTTTGGTTTTCGTTTTGCACGTTGAGTGAACCGCCACGCCTTGCTGTAATTAGCAACCGATCGTGCGCACAACGCGACGCCGATGCGGATGCATTGGAGTGGAACAACACCGAAGGAGAATATCCCTCCACTTTCGATACCAAAAAAAGAAACCGAATCAGTTGATTGCCCGACGTCCTTCGCCGAAGTTTCTTATTGTGGCGACAAAATTGATGTTAGGCTTTATTTGCACTCACTCGCGTGTGGCGTTCTAGCGTTGAAATCACAAGAATATCTGTCTCTACCTTGCCATGGGTAGTTAGTTTCTCCTGGTTGGAGAAAATGGGCTGACATGGTACTTTGAGAGAAACAACACCAGGGCCAATGTGCATCTCGCCTTGGTTGTCGTCTGGTTGGAGCCCGGCGTTGACAGTGCGTGGACAGCTAAACCGCACTGATAGTGCTTGAAAGCTCAGTGTATCTTAATTCTGTAACTGAACAGTTATCTCCGTTCGTTGTTCGAGCAAGAACGATTCTGTGGGATGGATTGTTTCACGGGAGTCGATTGTATCAGGTAGGTTATTTGCGCACAGCGTGCGCGTATGAATGTTTGGGCGTGCGTGCTTACTGTGGTGCGTATGTGTGTGCATGCGTGCATGCTTTGTGTGTGTGGTGTGTGTGTTTTGTGTGTGTGTTTGTGTGTGTGTGTGTTTGTGTGTGTGTGTGTGTCCTGTCACATGTTTTGTATGCCACTAAGCTTAATTAAGATAATTTTCGCAATGTTATCAGAATATAGTTTTAAGAGACACACACACACCACCACACACACACACCACACACACACCACACACACACACACCACGCTCGCGCGCGCGCGTGCGCGCACCCACGGCCGCACGCACGCACATCCCAAAGGGGTTGGGGAGGGTTGTTATCTATCAGTCGAGGCAACCATCCCATTGGTTTCTTTTTTAAAACGGTCGATTTTGTCTGTGTTTGCTCAACGGAAGAAATGAAGTCTTAAAAAACAAAACAAAAACAAAAAGATGGTGCTCAATTGAAAGATAGCTCCTCCCCCCCCCCCCCCCCCCCCCGCACACCACACAACACAACACACACCACACACACACACACACACACACCACACACACCACACACACACACACACACACACCATACCGTGGATGGGGTGGGGGTTAGGGGTGGAAGTGGGGATTAGGTTGGAGATGAAAGGGTTTGTTGGATGATGTGGAGGTAATAAAAAGAACGCGGGAGGTCTGGAGAGAAACATCTTAAGTACTGTATGTATGTATGTATGGTGTGTGTTTTGTGTGTGTGTGTTTGTGTGTGTTGTGTGTGTGTGTGTGTTGTGTCTGTTACTACTTCTTGAATTTAGCACAAACATCTGTATTACGACAGACTCTGTGTGTGTGTGTGTGTGTGTGTGTGTGTGTGTGTGGTGTGTGTGTGTTGTGGCACGCATGCGTGTTTTCATGTGTGTCTGCGTGCGCAAAAGCGCGCGGTCGTTAGTGTGAGCGGGCACGGGCCTGTGTGTGTATGTAGTGTGTTGTTTGTGTGTGTGTTGTGTGTTGTTGTGTGTGTGCGCGTGCGTGCGTGCCGCGCGCGCGCGCGCGCTCGCGTGTGTGGTGTGTAGTTTTTTTTTTTTTTTCTATAGTCGTTGTCGTTTCTTATTAAGTTTAACGTATGTCGACATCATGATACAGAGGGTGTGTGGTGTGTGTGTTGGTGTGTGTGTGTGTGTGTGTGTGTGTGTAGGTTTTTTTTTTTTCTATAGTCGTTGTGTTGTTTCTTATTAAGTTTAACGTATGTCGACATCAGTGATACAGAGGGTGTGTGTGTGTGCGCGCACGCGCGCGCGGGTGTGTGTGTGTTGTTTGTTGTTGTCGTTATTTCTTGAATTTAGCATAAATATCTGTATTACGACAGACTGTGTGTTGTGCGTTGCGCTTGCGCGCGCGCGCGTGTGTATGTGGCTTTCGCGCGCGCGCGCGCGTGTGTGTGTGTGTGTGTTGTGTGTGTGTGTGTGTGTGCGCGCGCGCGCGCGTGTGTGTGTGTGCGCGCGCGTGTGTGTGTGTGTCTGCGTGTGCCAAGCGCGCGGTCGTGAGTGAGAGCGGGCACGGGCGTGTGTGTGTGTGTGTGTGTGTGTGGTGTTTTTTCCCTGTAGTCGTGTGTTTTCTTATGAAGTTTAACGTATGTCGACATCAGTGATACGAGGTTGTGTGTGTGTGTGTTGTGTGGTGTGTGGTGTTTGGTGTGGGTGTGTTTGTGTGTGTGTGTGTTCGCGCGCCAGCAGGTTCGTGTTCGTGTGTTTTTGCTGTGTTGTACTACACTGTTTTGTGTCCCGTTGTGTTTGTTGTGTTGTCGGGTATTAGCGTGCGTGCGCGCGCGCGCGCGCGCGTGTATGTGTGTGTGTGGTGCGTGCGTGTGCGTATGTGGTATGCACGCACACGTGTGCTTGTGGATAGCGATTCCCTCGGGACTTACATTGCCGATCTCAGTACCAGAGTAGTATCGATTCTTTTTCCTTGGTTTCAGAAAAACTATTAATCATTTATAAAAGAATAATGAAGATGTATACATAACAAATAGGTAAATACAAAAGTCAGTCGATCAGGTCATTACTCGAGCAGTTTTAATAGGCAGTCACTTGGATAATTGTTCTTTCACCCTTCAATGTGATATGAAATCTGTCCATATTTCCCCTTGCACAGCGACTTCAAACGTTTCCTATTGCCCTTATCGGCGAGAGAGTAAAACCATGGCACACTTCATTGATTGAGCAGCCACTTGCATTGAACAAAGAAGGCCTCGCTAATTGTAAGATCCCATTTGGCGAGCATTTCAGCCCCTTCTCCCCTCTGACTTATTTTCTTCTCTCAAAAGTAGAAACGAACTCTTTCCGTATTGATAATGTCCACACCCATGTTCCCTTTCTCAATGTTTTCTGTTTCTTCGTCCATCTTTACAATTTTATAATGTCCTCACCCATCTTTTAATTTCTCAGGATGTCCCACACTCATCTTTCCTTTCTCAGGATGTCAACACTCATCTTCCCTTTCTCATAATGCCCACAACCATCTAACCTTTCTCATCATGTCCACACTCCACCTCACCTTTCCCTTGATGTCTTTAACCCATCTTTTCTTTTCTCATGATGTCTACCTCCACCTGTCCTTTTCTCACGATGTCCACATCCATCTTTGCCATAATGTCCACACCGATCCTCTGTATGTTACTTTCCTCTATAAGCGGCACATTCGGGTGTATCTTTTTTTTTCTTTCCTTTCTCATGATGTCATGATCTGTGTCTCCGACCTCTTGATAACCACACCCATCTTTTCTTTTGTCATGGTTTCATGACCCATTTTTTTTTCCTTGGTTTGGGTCTCCTGATCGATCTTTCGTTTCTTTCGTTTCTCCCCCCATGGCCTCATCCCCTCTGTTCTTTTCCTGTTCATGATGTCCTTATCCTCATCATGTAAAAAATCTTAATGTTGCGGTGTGTTTCTAGCCCTTGTCATGATGACGTTATTCACCTTCCTCGCAGTCGGCGATGTCAGGGCTGTCCACTGTGTATACTATTTTGGACACGTTGCACTGGCCAATTCAGGCACGTCTGCTTTTTCATTTTTTAAATAGTCGTTGAAATAGATACACTGGCCATATTAGGGCTGTCTGCTTGTTATAGTTGTTTGGTGGATAGGTTACATTCAGGTGTGATATTCACATGGCACCACCTACGTGAGAGAGAAGAATAACCATTTAAGTCTGCATGTGTGTGGGAGGGGAAGAACAGCAGGAGAACAGCGCATTAAATGAGCAGTGTAAATGACAATTTTTATGTCGGTCGGAACTTCAAACTGCGAACGCGATGCGTCACTCCTGGGTCAACCAGGCAACCATGTTCTTTTCGGTGCAGGATATCCGTTCATATCTGGCACCACGTTATCTTCGTTGTAGGATATTCGTTCATATCTCATGCCATGTCATTTTCGGTGTCGAAATTCGTTCATAACTGGTATCTTGTTATTTGGGGAGCATAAGCGCAGGCCAACAACCCCTCCGTCATAACAGTAATGACATGGCAAGAGGGGTTGTTGGCCTGCGCTTGTTTTTTTTTCCCCCACTATTAGATTGTTCGCCTTTGTATATATCTGACTTAATTCAAGTTTTAAAAGGCTGTGCCAGTCTTGAATAAAACTTACTCTGTGTGTTAGATTTTCTTATGGGTAGCAAGAGTTACCTACTTGTTTATTGTTTATTGTTTTACTGTTCCCTGCCTCATTTTGTTTTCAACTTTATTTAAAACCGGTTGATGGAAGTAATTGAACAATTGCTCTTTGAGATCATCAGGATCATAAGTCGTGATAGTAACGGTACACGGAAATAAAGAAACATTTGTCAGTGATAACTCTTTCATGCGAGAATTGGCGGTGAACTGGAGGCAGTAGAGGAGGAAAGCAGGGGCGGGTTCTCTGTTCCTCATTGCTGCCGATCTTTGAGCATCTCCAGCAGATTTCAAGCACGCTCTTTTTCTTTCTTTCTTGCGTACGCAGGCTGATTCTCCTGCGGACACTGCCATTATAGACAGGCAGTGGAGTTTTGTGTGTATGACCCGTTTTTTTTAATCCCCGCCATTAAGGCAGCCATACTCCCAACT
>JADBJO010032750.1:0-15364 GCA_016801955.1 Conus betulinus
GTAGTGGATTACGCTGTATTTTCTTATTGATTTATTGATAGTGTTGTAGATTTTAGTGTGGATGATTTTTACTTAATTATTTTCAGATATTCATTGCCCTATTACCATAAAGTTTGCAATCGCATCAAGGGGGAGAACAGAGACAACAGCGTCGATTTCGCATGCTAACGACGCCAATTCATACTATGTAAGATGGAATAATACTTTGAAAGCAATTTTTGTTGATGACTTAGATGTTTAAGAACAATCACATCGTCAGAGATTGAGCTAGATGACTTGCTTACAAATCCAGATAATATTACTGTGAACAATGTAAATAATATTGTTGGCAAGGCTGATAATATATTACTTGAAAGTGCAAATGCACTAAACATGTTCAAAAAGAGAAGGAAAGGTGTCAAACCAACTAAAACGAAAAAGAAGGATAAACCATGGTTTAATGAAATTTGTAAAGTGAAAAGAAATAATGTCTGCCGTTGTAGGAGAAGATGTTTGCTTATGAAAAAATGATTTATTTTTAAGGGCGGAAAGGGTACGTGCAGCAAAATCATATAAGAAAACAGTTAAAAAAGAAATGAGAAAATATAACCACGAAATGGCAAAACAGCTACGCCAATTACAGTCTGAAGACCCAAAGGCTTATTGAACTATCTGGACAAAAAGCTTATTGAAATCCAACCGTAATCAATCCAGTTGCCATGCTTTCTTTCAATTATTTAAAAATATGAATGCAGATGATGTAGAAGATGCTGACGAAGTTCTTGAAAATGTGCCTTTTAATGACACAGTTATGCCTTTTGGGATAATCTAATTACCGAAAATGAAGTAATGCATTTGCATTAAAACTTAAAGAAAAACAGAGCCAGTGGACTAGATAATATTGCAAATGAGTTTCTGAAAACCTCGTCGGTGAAAATGCTATGATTATATGTCAAATTGTTTAACCTTATATTAATTACTGGTAAAGTGCCAACTGAGTGGGCGCTTGGGGTTATACATCCTATATTCAAAAACAAAGGATGTGTCTTAGACCCCGTTATTACCGTGGGATAACTATACTATCCTGTTTTGGAAAGCTGTTTACAAGTATTTTAAATGAGCATTTAAAGATATTTATTGAAACATTCGATTTGACTGGTATGGAACAAGCAGGCTTTCGGAATAACTTCTCAACACTTAATCGTTTTGTTTATCCTATATGACCTGATTGATAGTCTGTTGTTAAAGAAAAAACGTTTGTACTGTGCTTTTCTGGATTATGAAAAGGCATTCGACAAAGTAAGTCGATCGTTTCTATGACATAAATTGATGAATAGTGGCATTAGTATCAAAATGTTAAAAGTTACACAAAATATGTATTGTCAAGCCATGTCATGTGTATTTGTCAATGGTGATTATTCCGATTTTTTTCTGTTCCACTTTTGGTGTAAGACAAGGAGAAAACTTGTTACCTGTATTGTTTGCCTTGTTTTTAAACGATATGAAAGAATTCATGTCTAGCAACATGGCTGGCCTTGTAACTGTCGCAAAAGAAGCAATTGAAATAGGCATAGGCGAATTGGATGTTGACATTTTGTTGAATTTATTCATCTTATTAGATGCAGATGACACTGTGATCTTTTCAGAAACTCTGTATGGACTACAGAAAGCTTTAAAGTATATATAAAAAATATTGTAATAAATGGAAATTTGAAACTAAATGCAAACAAATGTAAAGTTGTTACTTTCTCTAAAGGTAAGGTTAGAGGGTTTCCTGATTTTCTTATAGGCACACAAAAACTAGAAGTCGTCCATGATTTCTTGTATCTAGGGTTGAGGGTTTAACTATAATAACCGAATGAATGTTTGCACAACGTGAACTGTTTGACCGAGCCTCTCGAGCAATGGTTGCTTTGATGAGAAAAGCTAAATTATTGATGCTTCCTGCAGACCTAGTGATAGATTTATTTGATAAACTGTGCTACCAAATCGTACATATGCATGTGAAATTTGGGGGTTTGATATGAATGATCTTGTCCAAAGATTACAGTAAAATTTTATAAGCTGGTTCTAAAACTACGACAGTCGACTGTTCTAAAACTACGACAGTCGACACCTTCTTTCATAATTCTCGGTAAAGCATAAATATTCCCCATATCGATCATTGTTAAATCCAGAATGTCATCATTTTGGTTAACCTTGTATCTCTATCATCATAGTTTATAAATCATCATTTCTTGTGTATAAATGTATTCTCAGAATGTATGAATGAAATGTACGTGAAAACAAATATATCAAATACATCCATACATTGTTAAATGAAATTGGTTTGAGTAGTTTCTGGCTAAATCAGAGAACACACTTGATGTGCATCCATTATGGTTTAAAGAGAAAGTAAAAAGATGCCTTAAAGATAGTTTCTACATACCTGGTACACGCATGTTGACAGTGATGAATTATATACCAATTATAGAATGTTTTAAACATCATTTGGTGTTGATCCATACTATCTAGTTTTACCACAGAATTACATACTCTCCTCAAATTTAGAACACCAAATAATAATTTACCTGTAAATAAGCTACGCTATGCCGGCACACCTAGGTGTGTGAAAAAATTTGTGACAAATGTGCTATGCATGATATTGCAGATGAATTTCACTATTTGTTCGTGAGTCCTTTTTTGATGCAGAAAGAAAAAATATCTCCCGCGATACTTCTTTGTACGGCCGAATGCTGTTAAATTCAACATTTTGTTTGCATCAAAAAATAAGAAACTTTTAATTAAACTAAAGAAAATTTACATTACAGTTATAACTAGCTTTTTCCAACAATGCATATAACTAAAATTACAACATTACACAAGTTTGCACTCTATATAGGGACAACTGTCTATGAAATTTTCATTAATGCTTAATATTGTTTGCGTCGTTTGCTCGTTTATTATGCTTACTTGATTATGGCTATCACTCTATTCTGATGTGCGATTATCCATTTTGTGTGAGTATTGTCTTATATTTATGTGCCCCATGTGGGTATGAAATAAAATAATTGCCTTGCCTTGCCTTGCTTATCTGACGCGTGTTTTGACAAACGTCATAAAACAACAATACCTAGCAGCATCAGACCTCACTCTTGGGCAACAAAGGCGCGAAATACTCCACTAGTGTTCTGCGAGTGCCAGACACCATGATGTAAAAGAAAGAAAATTAAGTGACATATCATTATGACTTGTCTTAAGGATTTGAGGGGAAGAAGGGAACGCTCATGTGTGACATTCTTGTAATTTAATGTTTCTGTACAACAGATCAACACACCCCATCGGAAAAACAACAACAACTAATCTTCTTCACATGAAATATTGACACACTAAAAACACTTTCAGCGTGTGTTATGGGCGGGGTAGACGTGTGGATGCTTTAGTTGGTATATCATATTAATATTCTATAAGCATCACTCGCGCCCCTCGTAACGCACGCCTCCACCCATAAACATGCGGGAAAACCAAGGAACAATTTCTACAATTTAATGAAACACTTTATGGGGTCAATTAACAACATTTATTCAATCAAGAAAAGAAAAAACTTATTCTTCAACCGATTTGATCATTAGCTCCGAGCCCCCACCTTGGTTCTTCCCACCAGCTCCGAAAGTATATCGTAAGTCCTACCACTCATCCCCAAAAAATCAAAATACGAAAAGAAATGGATGAACACCCCACACCCACACACAGATCAACAAATATCATAGCAAGACATAGAGAATATTTGCCCTCACCTCAGGTTTCGGAGGGGGAAGGGGGGTGGTCTCACACCCACACCCACACACACACACACACACACACACACACACACTCGAACTCGGCTAGGCTCACACAGTTCTCAATGTCTGTGGGGGCGCCGTCCCACTTCTTGCCGCTTACTGTCGTCGCGTTGTCCTTGCTGGCACGGACTTTACACCCTCACACCTGAGGATGAAGGCGAGGGGTTGACCTCCAAGTTTCTGCTGGCCTACCCCTGCCCACTTGGTCCCTGGAGTCTCAGCCGGGTGCCGGTTTCCCGTCGGGGCCGCACTTCGCCCCCCACTCAGCCTCTCAAGTTGTCGGCGCCGGACGTGCGCCAGGGATGTCCCCCTCTTCGGCTCCCTCGCTGGAGCCTCGGCAGTACACTGGGCCTATTAGACTTTGCCCAAGTCTCTGGTCACACTCCGCCCACTGGACCGTCCTGTGGGGGTCTCCTATGTACTGCCGACACACCGACACTTCACCGTGGGTCACACCTGACTGGGAGTGTGTGTCACGCACAGGAATCTCAGGGCACTGCCGCCGACTCCTCTCTCACACCTGACACCCAAAGTTCCCTCACCGGAGATTCACGGAAGTCACACGGACGACGGGAATCTAGGAACGGTTGGTGACAGTCTCCAAAATCCCTACTGGTTGCATGTCCCAGACAAACACTCCAAGTAGGGCAGACCCAAAACCTTCACGAGATTTGGGGGTTGGCCTTTCCCCCCCGTCGGATCTCGTCACAATCACAGACACCTCTGTTCCCTGTCTCAGAGAGCTGCTGCGATCCTGCACCATGGGTCTCGCTCTCGTGGTCTCCTCGTGAGTCCACAGAGTTCACACTTCTCCTGAGTCTCAGGCCTCTCCTTGGTGTTGTACCTTGCTTGAGAGCGGTGAACGAGAGCGCAGTTGTCTTCTCATCTCGCTAACTTAAAGCATGTCATATATCACACACACTCGGGGGACACACCCCCTCAGCTTTCATACATAGTAGCTCCATTGGCCAGCACATCTCTGTCCAATATCGTCTCAACCAACCAACACCCAGCCCCCCCCCCCCCCCCCCCCCCACTCATACACAGGCACACATATCTCGTATGTAGCTCTAAGTGAAGCCACCAGGCTAATCACCCCCATCATATTTTAAGGAAGGCACTGGCATCCGACCACATGGAGTTAACTGGGGAGGATAAACGGGAGAAGTTCTACCCTAGACTTGATTAGGGACAGTCAATGACCGTTCCAGACCCCTACTTTAAACTCCCAAACCCGGGATCCCCACTGCGTGTTAACCACGGCACCAAGACCCATGGGGCGAGAAAGGCGGAAATACGGGACAGGGGGAGATAACTCTAACCCACGGACCAGGGAGGGTCAAAGAGCGTCTAGGATTGCCTGCCCCTTTGACAGTCGGGCTGACACGATCTCTCCAACCGGCCACACAACACGCGCCAGCCCATCGGAGGGTCGACCTCCTCTGTGATCCCCAACTCAAAGGCTGGCTCCCGACCTATGTCCAGACAAGCCCCGTTTGTTCTCCAAGGGATAGGCAGCCCAGCCCCCCCCCCCCCCCCCCCCCCCCCCCCCACCCCCCCACCAACAAGCGCTTATTCATGTGCCCATATGGTCAGCGGCAGAGTACCAGCCCCCTGACAGTGCACCCTGATCGGCGGTCGCTGATCATGACAGCGTGTCATACTTTTAAGCCGTCTCTGTTTATTTGGGATTGGGACAGTGTAAAACGAAAACGGGTTTATCTGGGATTGGAAGCCCTTCCCCTTTCTCTGAATGAACATCATCAAATCATCAAACATCATTAAATGCATGCCGCATCCCTCCCCTCTCCACTCCCTCCATCCCATCCGCTCGTCCGCAGTACACCCCCTTCCACCACTACCACACCGCCCACCGACCCACCACCTTCTCTTCTCTAAACATCCACAAACTGACGCAAAAAAAATCTGCCAGGCGAAAACTACACCTGTTTGATAACAAGTCCGTATACTGAGAGTACAAATACAAGTTACTTACTTAATCCTCCTAATCCCGCAACCCGAGACATAAGGCGCCAACAAGCTCCCTCCAGCCCTCCCTGTCCTGGGCAAGCCAGCTCAGATCATTCCAGGTCTTGTCTGCCTCTCTCATCTCCTCCTCCACTGTCCTCCTCCTCGCTTCCTCTTCCTCCGGGTGGTGCCCATCTCAGCGCAGTATGAGGGAGTCTGGTCTTGCCCATCCGAAGGATGTGTCCCAGCCACATCCACCGCCGCTGCTTCACCTCAGCCACAACGTTGTTTATGCCGGTGCGCCTTGACACTTCCCTGTTGGTGACACGCTGCTGCCAGTGAAGTTTCAGGATTCGGCGAAGACACCTTTCTTCGAAGCCTCTGAGCCTACTCTCAATCTTTTTGTTGGTTCTCCATGTCTCTGAGGCGTATAGGAGTACTGAACTTACATTGGACCTGTAGATCTTCAACTTGGTTTTGGTTTGCAGGACAGTTGACTTCCAGATGTTTTTCAACCCGCTGAATGCCCGAGCTGCGAGTCCTATCCTGGTTGAGATCTCCTTCTCGATGTTGCTGTCAGCCGAGATGTAGCTGCCAAGGTACTTGAAGTACAAGGTACCTCCTCTAGAGCTGAGCCTCGCACACTGGTCTTCTCTGCGCTCTTCGTCTTCACCTTCATGATCTTGGTCTTGTCGGGGTGAATATTGAGTCCCACACTGCTGGCTATAAGGTCCCTCTCTGATGTTTTTTTTTCCTGGATGTCTTTCTAGGCGTGCGACAGCAGTGCAATATCGTCGGCGAAGTCGCAGTCTTCGAGCCTGGCTGTCAGTCCCCATACAAGCCCTCTCGCCCTATCGCTGGTGGCCTTCCTCATCACCCAGTCAATGACGACAAGGAAAATTGTCGGCGAGATCACGCAGCCTTGCCTGACCCCGGTCTGCACGTGGAACCACTCGCTCTGCTGTCCATCATGTCGCACACAGCACTGGTTGTCTGCGTACATGTCCTGTAGGATGTTGATGACTTTAAGAGGAAATCCGTAGGCTTCCAAGATCTTCCACAGCGAAGGATGATGGGTGCTATCGAAAGCCTTTTGGAAATCGATAGAGTTGATGTAGAGTGATGAATTCCATTCGATGGACTGTTCCACAATTGTTCGTAAAACAAAGATCTGGTCTGTGCAACTTCTCCCGCTTCTGACCCTGCCTGTTCTTCTCGTAGGGTTCTCTCAATGGCTTGCTTCATGCGCTGTAGAAGGACACGGCAGAAGATCTTCCCTGGGACGGAGAGCAGGTTGATTCCCCGCCAGTTGCCGCATTCAGAGAGGTCGCCCTTCTTGGGGAGCTTCACTATGATGCCTTTCTTCCATGTGTCCGGAACTTTCTCGTCTTCCCATACCTTGTTTGTTGAATAGTTTCACTAAAGCCTTTCCACTTGTTTTGGGGCCTACCTTCAACATGTCTGCCGTGATTCTGCCTTCACCTGGTGCCCTGTTGCCCTTTGTCTGCCTGATGGCCTCCACAATTTCCTGTTGGGTGATGCGTCCACGTCACATTTCTAAGTTGAAACCCACGTCTTCGATGGTGGCTTCCTCATCTGGGTCTGGTCTATTTAATGTCTCTATAAAATGTTCTGTCCGTCTGTTGAGTTGGTCGTCTTTTATGAAAACATTCCCGGTCTTGTCCTTCACTACTGTGGTTTTGCTGGTGAATCCGCCTGTTAGGGTCTTGGTAACCTTATAGACGGTCCTCCAGTCTCCTTTCTCCGCTGCAGCTTGGGCCTCTGCTGCCAAGTTGTCCGCAAACTGTCGCTTGTCTCTCCTTGTGCTCTTCTTCACTTCTTTGTGTTTCTCTTTGTACGTTTCGGCGAATGTTTGTCTCTCATCTTCTGTTCCAGTTTCGAGTTTTGCGATCTTTCTCTCCTCTATGAGTTTCTATGTGGCGTCTTTTATCCATTTCTTCCTCTCTCTTCGTCTGTAGCCCAGCACAGCCTCGCTGGTGTCTATGAACGCTTTCTGTACATTGCCGCACAGGGCGTTGATATCGTCTGCTGTGTGTTGTCCAGGACTTGGGATCTGTTGGAAAGTTCAAATAAAAGTTACTCTATATTTATTCATTTTTCCAGTTGTTGTTGCTGTGTAGATTGTTTGGTACAGGATATATAGACAAACTTGGAGCATCCCTTTTTGGGGATGTCTCCTTGTTTGTTCTATGTGCTCTGTTCTGTCATGTCTGCTAGGCGATTCGGTGTCGTAAGCAGCATTCCTTTGGAGCTATGTTTTTTGTGGGAGCAGGGGTTACCCTACTTGTTTATTGTTTACTGTTCCCTGCCTCATTTCATATTAATATAAAAAAATGTTGTGAAAGAGAAGTAGTGACAGTAGACACGGCGAAGCTCCCTTCAAAGGCCCCATTCTTCTGCTTATAGATCTTTTCTCTCTGGTGTGTTCTCTTTCCACCACGGATCAAACTGATTGGAAGTAGAAAGCATCCCAATCGCTCCACAATTACCAAATAGATGCACAAAGTGGTATATTGCAACTATTTTTGGCATTAGTGTTTGACTGAGAAAAGCTCTCTTTAAAAGCTGAGTTATACAGTGGGAGGTCTAAAAGGGATCTGTCAAACTGATTTAGCCAAGCTCCTACCCATGTTGTGTCAGCAGGGATTGTCACGAGTTGATAATTGTTCGTTCGTGAATGTGGGTCTGTATTTTTGTGCAAAATTATGTGACGCTAGTGGTAATGGTCAAGTAACAAACGTCGTTTATACATTTTTTTTAAAACCGGATTTCATTATATTGATTTACAGATCTGTACAGACCTGTGCTATTTGTAAATATCATGATGCGTAAGGCCTATCAGCGTGAGACGAGAGCTGCAGTCAGGCAAAATAAAACGAGCATGACATTAAGCGAATTTGTACACTCCCTGCTGTTCGAACTCTGCTAACACAAGAATCAAACTTTTCCTTAGATGACAAGTGCTACTTTATTTTATTTATTTAGTTGTTGTTGTTGTTGTTTAGTTTTTGGGTTTCGAGGTTTTATTTCCTGTGGGTACTTCTTAAGGTTTTTTTTTTGTGCATGATAACAACACAGAGGATATGAGTAATGTCACAATAATGGGAGAAGGGGAATGAAGTAGGTAGTAGGGTTTGACGATAGCAAATCAGAGTATATGAATAGAGTCAAAATAAGGGGAGAAGGGGTATGAAGTAGGTAGCAAGGGATTTGAGGATGGAAGAAAGAGCTGGGTAGTGGGTGGGCGGGCAGTGTGGTGACAGGCAGGATGGGAAGGAAGGTCGAAATGCTGAAGGAGAGGACGTTGATAGGGGAAAGTATTGGACAGGAGGGAAAGTACAGGGAATATAGGAGGGAACAGGCTGATTGTAAGGCAGATCAGGGGGTGGTCATTTTGAAGTAAGATAGAAGGAACGTCAAAAGTTGACACAAGATGGAGGGGGAGGGGGTGGTCATTTTTGAAATAAGATAGGGAGGAACGTCAACAGCTGACATAAGATGGAGGGGTGGTCATTTTGAAGTACGATAGAGAGGAACATCATCAGCTGACGCGAGACTTGGGGGGGGGGGGGGGTGATCATTTTGAAGTAAATTGGGAGGAATGTCAAAAGCTGACACAAGATGGAGGAGGGTGGGGAGGTAGTCATTTTGAAGTAAGATAGGGAGGAATGTCAACAGCCGACACAAGAGGGGGGGGGGGGGGGGGGAGTAGTCATTTTGAAGTAAGATAGGCAGGAGACAAGATGGAGGGAGTGTAGAGCTGTGAGTTTGGAGTGTTTTCATGCAGGTAGGGAGGGTGGTGGTGGAATAGCGGGGGTAGCTGGAAGCTGGGGATAAGGATGGGGATGGGGGTAATGGTGGATGAGGCTGGATGATTGCTGGAGTTGGAAGGAGCAGAGGGAGGAGGGAATGAAGGAACAGAAAGGCTGGAGGGGACCAAATGGATGAGAAAAGCAACGGTATATATAATGAAAATTTACAATGCTTCAAACGACCGGAGTGTATGCTAAAAGGAGGTGAAGCGTGGGAGGACAAAGAGGGTTTGAAATGATGGGAAAGGTAATATTTGAAAGGAGACATGGCAGGAAGGGGGGCGGAGGAGGGGGGGGGGGGGGGGGGGGGCTGGAGGGGCAATACCCGTCATAGTACTTTTACTAACAACTATTTTGACTACGCGTTTCTGGTTAACTAATTCATGATTGACTAAATCGCTGAAAGGAGGGAAGGGGAAAAAGAAGAGACAGATGGTAGGAGGAGGTGGAATCAAGGGAAGTGGGAAGGGGGACAAAATTCATCGTCTGCAAAAGATGATCATAGGAAAAGAAGAAAGGAAAAGTAAGGGAGGGAGAGGGTACTTGTCCAGGTTGAATACTAGGGGGTAGGGTATGGAACTGGAGGGGGGATGGTGCACGGATGAACGAGGGGGAGGGGTGTTTTCGGTCTTCTGAACCATCCACCCCTAGCCTCTGGAGAGCAAAAATGGCATTTTGGCCATATTGCCATCTATAACCCTACTGAAGGAGGACTCCTAGACCGACCTTTGGAACATTCACCACCCTCTCTCTCTCTCTCTCTCTCTTGTCTCTGTCTCTGTCTCTGCCTCTGTGTGCCTGTCTCTCTCTGTGTCTCTTTGTCTCTCTCTCTCTCTCTGTGTCTCTGTCTCTCTCTGTCTCTCTCTGTCTCTCTCTCTCTCTCTCTCTCTCTCTCTCTCTCTCTCTCTCTCTCTCTCTCTCCTGTAACTAAGCTGGTTCTGTGGTGAACACACAACACCTCTTATAGCATTTTTTTTTATTGTGCAGTGTTTATGTCGCCATGAGACTGCGTCATATATTTTCGTTGCAATGTAATTCGAATGATTTGATGAGATGATGTTTCCAAATCTCGTGTTTGCACGGCTACCTCAGTCTGTACATCCACTCCCCTCTCCCATCCCATGTCCCCATGCATTCAATCAGGATACCTTTGCTCTCCCCCCCCCCCCCCCCCCACCACAGCCCTTCTTGTAACTCTCACCCTATTTCTAACATCACGTTCTCCCAGACTGCATCAGTGTTCCTCATTTGCCAGACCTAGTTCTCACATAAATGTCTTTGACTTGTTTTAGTACTGATTAATATATATATATATATATATATATATATATATATATATATATATATATATATATATATATATATTTACAATATCCAAACACACAGAAAGTGAGCTCTCGTTTCCATGCTTCAGGATAAGCCTCTGTGATCAAGGTGGCGATGTCTAAATCGGGATCAAATTCTTAAAAGTGGAGAGGCACGTCGTCAATATTGTTCCTCACACCGCTGGTTGTTAGCAAAGTTGACCATGCTGAGAATCTGTGGATAAGTCAGCGGCTTGTGTTGAGCTGGCAAGTTCCATGGCGCTTTTGTTTGAACCACGCATTCTGTAGGAGCACGAGGGGAGCAGTTAGAGAGTTGAGATGCAAAACTCTGCTGCATTCCTGTACGGTGCCTGAGGATTGGGGCATCCCACGAATTTGTGGTAGTTTGGATGAAAAGTGCAAGCTTCTGTCTCACTGTCTGTCTGTCTGTCTGTCTGTCTGTCTGTCTGTTGTCTGTCTCTCTCTCTCTCTCTCTCTCTCTCTCTCTCTCTCTCTCTCGTTCAATACCTTCTTGTGTATGGTGTATGTTTCTCTCTCTGTTTCAGATTCTCCTTGTCTGTCTGTCTGTCTGCCTGTCTGTCTGCCAGTCTTGCAGTATCTCTCTTCTCTCTCTTCTCTCTCTCTCTCTCTCTCTCTCTCTCTCTCTCTCTCTCTCTCTCTCTCTCTCTCTGTGTCTATGTATGTCCCTCTGTCTCTGCCTGTTTTTTCTGTCCCTCTGTCCCTCTCTGCCTGTTTCTACTGTCTGTCTCCACTTTGTCTGTCTGTCTCTGTCTCTGTCTCTGCCTCTGCCTCTGCCTCTCTCTCTCTCTCTCTCTCTCTCTCTCTCTCTCTCTCTCACCGCCCCCTCTTCTTTCTGTCGGCTTTAAACTGTACAGTGGTGAGTCCATCTGCTTGCAACTGTACAGCAGCGTCTGTGTGCATTACGCTGCACAGCAATGGATATTTCTGTTCTACACTGTATAGTGGTGAGTCTGCCTACTTACAGTGTATAATGATTATCTGCTTCATGATGCATTGTGGTGTGTGTCTGTTTCACACTGTATAATTGTGAGGTTGATCATTATAAGTCTGTCTTCTTCACATTTCATGTACTGAATCTGTACGCTTCACACAGTACACTAGTGAGTCTGTTTGCTTGACAGTATAGTTGTGAGTCAGTCTGCTTGCTAAAATAAGTACAGCAGTAAGCATGTCTGCTCACGTGTTCGATCTGTCTGCTTCACACTGCGTATGATGAGCTTGATTAACCCTGTACAGTCGGTGTGAGCGTCAGTGAGTCTCTGTCATGTTGTACAGTAATGAGTCTGTCTGCTTTACACTGTACAGAGGTGAATCTGTACAGACCCATGCCCGTCTGCTTCTCTGCGCGCTGCTGATTGTGTGTGCCTCACATTCTACAGTGGTGAGTTTGTCTGCCTCATTGCGGTACAGGTGAATCTGCTTCATGCTGTACAGCAGTGAGCCAGTCTGGTTATACTGTCACATTAGTGAGTCTGTCTACGTCCATACTGTACAAGTGTGAGTCTGTCTGCTTTCTAATGTACTACGGTGCATCTGTTTTGTACTTTACAGCAGTGAGTCTGTCTGGTAGCATTGTACATTGAAGAGTCTGTTTGCTTCACACTGTATTCCGGTGAATCTGATTGATACTGTACAGCACTCAGTCTGCCTGGTTGTATTGTACAGTCGTGAGTCTGTCTACGTCACACCGTACAGCAGTGAGTCAGTCTGGTTATATTGTACAGTGGTGAGTCTGTTAGCATCGCACTATACCACGGTAAATCTGCTTCATGCTGTACGGCAGTGAGTCAGTCTGGTGACACTGTACAGTGGTGAGCCTGTCTACTTCACACTGTACAATGGTCAATCTGTCTGGTTCTCATGTACAGCGGTGAGCTTGTCTATTTCACACTGTACAATGGTGAATCTTCTCTGGGTTCGCTTGTACAGTGGTGGGCCTGTCTACTTCACACTGTACAGTGGTGAATCTGTCTGGTTCTCATGTACAGTGGTGAGCCTATCTACTTCACACTGTACAATGGTCAATCTGTCTGGTTCTCTTGTACAGTGTGATGAGTCAGTCTGCTGCTTCCCACTATACAGCAGCCAGTCTGTCTGGTTACATTGTCCAGCGCTGAGTCTGTCTGCTTCACAATGTGCAGTGGTAGATCTGTCTACGTCATGCGTTACTTTGTGATGAATTTGTCTGCTTCCCACTGTGCAGCAGTGAGTCTGTCTGGTTATATTGCCCAGCAATGTGTCGGTCTGCTTCACAATGTGCAGTGGTAGGTCCATCTACTTCATACTTTCATTTGTGATGAATTTGTCTGCCTCACACTGTCCAGTCGTAGTCTTGTCTGGTTATACTGTCACTCACACACACACACCACACACACACACACATCACACACACACACACACACACACACCACACACACACACACACACACGCACACACACAGACACACACAAACACACACACGCACGCATACATGCACGCACGTACGCACGAACTATATGCAAGAGAACGCACACGCACGCACGCACGCACGCAAGCACGCGCGCACGCAAGCACGCGCGCGCACACACACACACCACACACACACACACACACACACACACACTGACTGACTGAAACCATTTACTGTCAGATTAACATAGTGTTGTACTGACACACGCAAGCACGCGCGCACGCACACACACACACACACACACACACACACACACACACACACACAACACACACACACACACACACACACACACTAAAACCTGGCTGTCGTGAGCACCAGGCCACAGTAGAATGGAACTGGTCTTTAAGGCCTTTTCAATGGTGATGTCTGATCTTAAAACGCATGTCTGACAGATCTAAGCGGCCGGCATACAGCAGCCTTCACGGAAAGCTGCAACAGGAAATGAAACAAGTACGTTCGGTCGGGCATCATGCTGAGAGCATAGTTACGTAAACATTGTTACGTGTCATCAATTTTCATGCATTTCTTTGTATTGCGACTACCCCATAAAAGCTGAGTTTATCTGACAAATGTTCAGTTTCTCAAATAAACACTTCAATCTTGTACAGTAAGTGTTGAGTTGTATCATCTCTCTCTATTCTTATGATAATAATTATCATGATCATGATCTTCTCTTCTTCTCCTTCTTCTTCTTTCTTCTCCTCCTCCTCCTCCTCCCTCCTCTTCCTCCTCCTCCGCCTCAGGCGCAGCAGCAGGAGCAGCAGCAGCAGCAGCAGTTAGTAGTAGTAGTAGTAGTAGTAGTAGTAGTAGTAGTCGTAGTCGTAGTGAGTAGTAGTAGTAGTAGTAGTAGTATCATCATCAATGAAAGAGATTAACATCCATGCTGTCGCTTTCACAACAGGCTGTCTACTGGCGCTAATCGTTGGTTTCCTGTGCCATTCAGTCGAACATCAGTCACTAAGTTTTTCCACTCATTCCTTCGATATAATTCGTGTGTTCTCACTGTGTTTTCTCATCCATTTCAACGGTCAAACTTGCTCACTCCTCCGAAAGTCGGTGGTGGGATTTTACGTGTGTGCAAGATCCTGCGTTCACACATAGAACCTCAGTCTTATTCACTGCACTCTTCGGGACTAGAATCAGAAACAATGGTAACTCCGTAGGAAAAAAATTCCCTTGTACCGAAAAAGCCTGGCGGAGATTCGAACCCGAACCCCCTGGATCGCTAAGATCACAAGTCCGGCGCTCTACCCCACTGTGCTACACCGGTGCCATGTTCATTTATGATCTACACAACGGCATCCAGGGCAGATGGTATAGTGGTGCACGTGCTCAGGGAGGCTGCTGCCAGTGTGTGATGCCGTGGTTGACATCAGCTTTTGATGGCACTTATTCCTCATTCCTGTGCAGTCTCATAACGACAGACACATGCCCACACTCCCCTGGTCTCTCCAAGAGAGAGGCAATTCCTTGTGGTGCTGGTGCTGTGAAGATCCCCCCGTTTTGATTAGCCTGCCACGTGTGCCTCGGAGTCTTTCACTCCCTGCTAGACTGTAAATCGACATATTTTAAAAAAAAAAAAGCTATTAGGGAGCGTTTTCGGGGCCTCATCAAACATATCCCTGCGCTCCCCTGTCTTCTCTGTGCAACTTGTCGTCTGTGTTTGACGCTGATTTATCTCGTATTGTCTGCTTGCCGTATGTTCCGTCTCTGGTCTCTATGGTGTAGTCTCTGTCTCGTCTCTCTCTCAATCTTTAGTTATTGTATTCTCACTATCTATCTATCTTGTGTTGTCACTCTGTTGTTCTCGGCTCTGTCTATCTTGTATTGTCTCTGCAGCTCTCTCTCCATCTCTCTATATATCGCTCTCTCTCTCTTCCTCTATTGTCACTCTGGTGCTCTGTCGGTCTATCGGTTCTACGTCGCTCCTTCATTATCTCTCTCTCTCTCTCTCTCTCTCTCTC
>JADBJO010032751.1:0-7500 GCA_016801955.1 Conus betulinus
GAGATGATGAGATAGAGAGGGAGAGAGAGAGAGAGAGATTAGTGTGTGTGTGCATGTGTTTTGCATTTTGTGTGTGTGTGTGTGTGTGTTTGTGTGTGGTGTGTTGTGTGGTTGCGTGTGTTAAAGAGATAGGTTGAGTAGGTATGAAGTGGGTAGGGGAGAGGAAAGTAGATGTATGAAAAAGAGCGGGAGGGTCCAGGGGGAGAGGAGCCTATGAGAGAGCGAGCTTATGATTCCTATTGCGTGTTGCAGACTCTTGTTGGAATTGAAGCTTATAGATGCTCGCTGATAACTATTTTCCCGAGCATCTCGATGCCTGGATCATCTTGCCTTGTGGTTCCGGTCCTGAGCTCTGATAAGCAGTTTGGGAACCAGCAACTTGGGAACTGCGATTCATTTCAATCCTGTCATTTTAATCCTGTTGTTGTAACCAGGTGGTTTCATTTTTGCTATAAATCAAGGCTCATAAGGCTTGTATTATATCTTTAGCTGCAAAGCAAAATGATTGGAAATCCTGGTTTTTTGCACGCGCATAAGATTGGGTGATGTAAGGCTGCAGTGGTTTCAACTGAAAATATTACACAGGTGTTTACGCACAAATGTTGTTTTAAAGGAGATTAGAATCGTTGAAAATAATACTGTAGTTTTTGTAGCACATTCAAAGATAGCATTGATCATTTGTTTTGGAATGTCACCATGTACAAGTATTTTGGAATGCTCACAATCGGTTTAATGAAAGAAAAATGTTTGAATGCTGAAAATGTACTTTTGACAGAAGCACTCGCACTATTTGGCTATGACGATATGGTTGTTGTGGCGACAACCGTCCTTTACTTTATAATACTATTTGCCAAGCAATACATACATGTTTGTAAAACAACCACCCTACCACAAATACATTATTCATAAACAAAATTAAATTTAGATACTAAAATTAAACCATGCAGAATTTTTGACCAGATGGCCGGCATACAGACCATTGATGATACTGTTAAAGAAAAACAGTTATACCCTTTTGTTTTTGTTTCTAAACAACTTGCACTAGGAGATTCACGCAAGTGTAGATGAGCGTGTAAATGAACACTATTTTTGTACTTATCATAGGCCCGAGTTCAATCTTTTGCCAAACATAATGAGGTAAAAAACATCTCTCTCTCTCTCTCTCTCTCTCTCTCCTCTCTCTCTCTCTCTCTCTCTCTCTCTCTCTTCCTTTTTGTTTGTTTTGATTTGAGAATGTTTTGCATGAATATGCGAGTTCAAATTGTGGCGATTTCTGTATTTCTTTCTTTCTATACTACTTGTCTTCCCCTCATTACTCCCCCCCCCCCCACCCACCCCCTTTTTTTCCTGTAAATATACATGAACGCAAATAGAAAAAAAAAAGGTTTTAAAAAATTACAGTGCAGCAGAGTCAATACATGTGCATATTACAGTAAGTATTGTGTGGAAGAACCAGTAAAAGGCGCCGATGTGATCGTGTCCCCCTACACCGCTGAACACCAGCCATGGCGGCGTCGGATTCGGTCCACGTAACGCCGGTGTTTCTGCTCAACAAAACATTTGCCAACAGTGAACGACAAAGAATAGTGCCCTGGCTTTGAGACAACTGAAGAGACTCAGCGAATCGGAGTTTTTGTGGAGGCTCTAACCCATCACCACTGAAGCCAGAGCCAAGTTACCAATAAATGGACTGCAACTGCGTAGGTTGTTGGTACAAGCAAAGGACAAAAATCCGTTTATGATTAAGGACAAAACTGGCGCAGAGAATGAAATTCCAGCGATCAAGCTCATTATTAGCAACATTTCCTATATCTGTGTCTAATGATGATATTGTGGGAGAGTTGGGGGATAAAACAATTAAATGTCAAATGCCCTTCGCGACTGACTGATGAAAGGGACAGGGATGCCAACGGGAAACTGACCCATTGGAGGACAGGCCGGCGATTTCTGTACATCGACGTGCCCGGCCACCCCACTCCCCAAACACGAAAAAAAATTGGCACTTTTACTGCTGCACTATTCCATAGAGAGCAGAAGGTGCTGGTGTCCTCGAGGTGCCTTGCTAATGGACACCATGCATCCTCGTGCACAGACAATATAAAGAGTATACAGTGTTATAAAGAGGGGCACAATGGAGACCCCATTTGTAATCCACCAACCGAACACATGCGCGAGTCGTCTGTGAACAACACGCCTGCCGAGAGTGACTGTGGAGAGCGCAGCACCATGCCAACACTACATCAGGCTAATCTGCCTTTCCGACGAGGTCGTTCCCCACACACCAAGGGGAGGCGCTCGCCATCGCCTAGCAGACGTACTCCGCTGGACACAAATCGAAGGAAGGCCCCACGAACTGAGGGTGACAAACACACAGAGAAGAAAACTAACGGCACAAGTCCAAGTGATGTCGTACACAGAAGGCAAGGCGCGCCAACCTAACGCTCCGTCTAACAGCGATTGCACCCCTGACGACCTGGCTACGCACATGGACAACGAGAATGACCATGATTTCAACACCCCATAAGCAGAATCGACCAAATACGGACTATAACCATAAACACCAGAGGACTTAAAAATAAGACAAGGGGACTGCATATTCATCTTTGGAAGAAAAGTAAACTATGACGTAATCGGATTACAAGAAACACATTACAACTAAAGAAGAAGCAGTCCAATGTGAAACTGTAGTGGGGAGGAATTTTTTTTTTTTTTTTTTTTTTTTTTTTTTTTGCTAGACGCACAGACCCATAGCTTAGGTCAAATATTCTTGTTAGTAAGAAACTCATGCACGTGGCAGAACTTGTACATGAAGACGAAAAGGTAATAGCTATTCAAATCAAGAAGCATGCTAGGAAATTACACTTTATCAACGTATACGCACCAGCAAATTACCCAGAAAAAAAAAATCACTTATTTGTTCGACTAGGGAAAATTATTAATGAAGTAGGTCCAGATAAAACAAACATGTTGAGGATGGGCTATTTCAACTCAGTCAAAATAATACAAGCGATATAATATCCAGAGAACAACATAAGACGAAGGAGGTAGAGGCTTTTAATCATCCTGTAACAAGTACAGATTTTCATGATATTTGGAGATTACAACATGAGGAAACAAAAGAATACACCTGGCATAGAAACAACCCGTTCATTGCAAGACGAACAGACTACATGTTTGCCACTTAATCACTTCTAGCTTGTGTCGAAAGTTCAGACATTCTCTCAGTACCACTTACAGATCACAGTGCAGTAGAAACCACATTAAAATTCAATAACTTCACACGAGGGTCCTTCATACTGGAAATTTAACAACAGCATACTCAGAGTCACCATATATGTAAACGAAATGAACAACACTTAGAACAAATAGAAGCAACCTTCTCAAACCTGTCTCCCCATGAAAAATGGGAGCTCATTAAAATAAAAATCAGAGAGCGCACAAATACAATGCAGTAAACACAAATCTATAAATAGGCACAGGAAAGAAAGATCACTGTCCAAAAAAAATTAACGAAATAGAAAAAAAAAAAAAACGAACGAATCTAAATAAACAATTGGAAGTGGAAAAAATAAGATCAAAGCAGAACTAGAAATCACAACCTTAGCACACGCACACGGTGCACAGATACGCTCACCACCGCAAAATTTGAGGATGGAGAAAAAAATACCAAGTATTTCTTTGCCTTGGAAGAGAACAGAGCAGTAAGTAATACAATCACATCAATAATTACAAATGATGGGATAGAATTGGTGAAACAAAATAGTATTCTGGAAGAGCAGGTACGATTTTATAAATCACTTTATAAACGTGATAATGATCTGAACAATGAAGATGAATCGTACGTACACAACTACTTAGGGCAACAAACGCAACACCCAGTACTAAATGAGGACAACAAACAACTATGCGAAGGAAGCATTAGCGAGACGGAAGCAGCCGAAGTTCTGAAAACAATGAAAAATGCTTCTGCACCAGGATGTGATGGACTTACAACAGAATTCTACAAAGTATTTTGGACAAAAATAAAGACAAGTTTGCTACATCATTTGAATACTCCTATAGTGTAGGACACATTTCACAAACGCGACGACGAGGCATTATCACACTTCTGCACAAAGGTAAAAAACCTCCCACGTGAACATCTAACAAACTGGCGACCAATACTTTACTCAACACCGATTACAAAATCCTTGCCAAAACATTAGCCAGTGGACTAAACCACGTTATTTCTGACCTTATTGAGGAAGACCAGTGCAGATTTATTAAAGGGAGAAACAGAGCACTTATACTTATAACATATTATATATCAATTACCTAAAATATAAAAAAAAATTTCCAGGGCTACTTTTAGCAGTCGACTTTTCAAAAGCTTTTGATACAATTTCAAAGAAGCTTATTCTCGACAGTCTGAAGCACTTCAACTTTGGACCCGAATTTAATCACTGGTTTCAAACAATCGCATCACAATCCGAAAGCTGTATTAACCATTTTAACTGGATTTCCGCACCCTTCTCAGTGGAACAAGGCATAATACAAGGTTGTCCATTATCCTCTTTACTATTCGTATTAACCGTGGAAACTACTGGCCACCATCAAAATTCGAAACAGTAGTATCAAAGGAATTCAAATCACGCATAGAGAGGAGATGAGGATTAACGCACACAACAGTTTGCAGACGACACTGCCCTTTATCTCTGGGACAAAGCTGACCAAGATGAAGCTCTCAACATATTCGAATCCTTTGCAAATATATCGGGACTTCGAATGTCATAACAAAAACTAAGGCAATGTGGCTAGGGACAAACAAAATGTTTACAGACAAGCCTCACAACTTAACTTGGTCTCAAGAAGTAAAAAATCCTTGGAATATATTTTAGAACAGCATAAAGAGAAATGAATGAAACTGTGTGGAAAAAAATTGACAGCATAAAAAAGAACAATCAGTACATGGGCAAGAAGAACCTTAGCATCTTCAGCAAAATCCCGATATCAAAAACACTTCTAATGCCACATTTCATCTATGTCATGCAATCCATCAGACTCCCAGACCAAGTACTGCACAATATCAACCATATCTTGTACTCGTTTGTGAAAAAGAAAAACAGGCAATAAAAAAAGCGTTCGAAAAGATCAAATGTAAAATACTCAATCATGACTACGATAAAGGTGTTTTAAAAATGATAGACATGAAAACGCTCTAAGAAGCTCTACTGTTAAGCTGGATGGTAAAACTGACTGCAAAAGAAGGGGAAATGGAAATTATTCCCTATAATAGAATATGATCAAGTGGGAGGACTTGATATATTGAAAACATGTTGTGAGAACAAGCTAACAAGCACGCCCCAGAACAATAGTTTTTGGACCACAACACCCAAAATCGTGGTTGAAAACCAAACGAACTGAAGATCTCCAGAGCCCTAATGAAAAAGCGCACCAAAATTCTCCGATATGGAACAACCAACATTTCCAGTTCAAGAAACAAAACCTACATATGAAAGATTGGATAGCTAGAGGGATAACCAAAGTGAAAGACATGTCATGCCTTGAAATCATTAGTTTGCAAGAAGTAGAAAATGAAATAGGACGATCAAGCCAAAGACAATTCAAATACAATGCAGTGAAAAGTTCAATTGAGTCAGCACACATCAAGGGCAACCTTGACAGTGAACACACAGCCGAACACGATATCGCTGACATTTACTCGGATGGGAAATCACTTCAAATACACAAAACTGAAGAACCAAGAAATCTGATTTCAGATGCCCAACCATGTTCTGTTAACTTTTGGAAAAGAAAATTCAACACCGATATAGTTAGTGAGCAATGGAAAACAGCAACCAAAGAAACACGTCTCCAGATGTTACAATGAAAAATAATGCATGATATCTACCCCACTGATATTCTGCTCAAAAAGATCAAATTAGCACAAAGTGAAACATGTGATGTCTGTAACTATGGGGGGAAAGACTACAATGAGCACTTTTTCTATAGGTGCGAAAAAAAAAATGAAACCAATATGGACACAGCTATCAAATGAAATTGAAGTGAGGTGCAACAGAACACTGAACATCTGAGGAAATTGCAGTCCTAGGATACCATGAGACCGCAATGCTGACAGAGAAACAGAAACAAGTCATAATTCACCTTATCACACTGGCAAAGCTTTGCATCAGCAAATATAGATATGGAACGAAACAGAAAATAGAGCCAATACGGGGAAAAAAAAATTACATTTTAGATCCCACCTACTGTAGACAAGAGACAGAGGGGGGAAAGAGGAGAGAGAGAGAGAGAGAGAGAGAGAGAGAGAGAGAGAGAGAGAGAGAGAGAGAGAGAGACGGAGAGAGAGAGAGAGAGAGAGAGAGACGGAGCAGAGAGAGAGAGAGAGAGAGAGAATGCAAACGCAAGTTATCCATTGAACGCATGGAATTTGTTCACCTTTATGTTGCAGTCTGTCATTATTTTCTAAGAAGGCAATAGAGATTTTATACACCCCCCCCCCCCCCTCCCCCTCATAAAAGAAGGGGAAAATAAAGATTGTAGGGAAAAACATCCTCCCGTCAGTCATCACATTCTCCAGGCGTCCGTCAGGTGAACTACTGAACAGTCGGTAAAAGTGTTGCTATCATTATTTTTTATTCTATTGGATGTATGACCATCTTATTTTAAACAACTGACATACCATTTTTTTTTTCCAGATCATTTTCGGGTCATGTCCATTTTTGTGAAGATGGTCGATAAAAGACTGCCAATGACTGTCACGCCGCCAGTCTAGCTCAGATTATTGAGGGTTCTAGCTGGCATAACACTACCTTCAATTACGTTTGCTTGCCTCAACCTGGCAGTTGTACTAACTTCCAACTTCTCCACATCAACCAATACCACGGCCCATCTCCCAACAGATGATACAACAAATAAAACAACACTGAACAAAACAGACGGCCCGATTAGCAATTCAACAATATTTTCATTATTTTCAAATGACTTCTTTTCTCAAAATTTCCTTTAAATGTTACAACTATCTCCACACACACACCCCAACTCTAAATTCTAACGATCAGTCCCCGGTCTTTCCTCTGACAAAATGGTATGACAACCTAGATCAGAGCCCCTGTTTCAGGCTCACTCATCATCACAGCCACTGGAATATTCAGCCGAGGGGGGGGGGGGGGGGGGGGGGGGGGGGGGGGGGTTAAACAGTTGTACCCATCTGCCAGCATAAACATCCCTCAGGTAGAATGGCGTGTCCAGAGCTGCCTCAGTCCAGCCCCTCAGACACCCAGGTAGCCCAACTGCCGACGACGGAACCAATGTCTGGTCAGCTGCCAGCCAAAAATCGAAGTTCAGAAGTCCTGGCTGCAGGCGTTCAGTCCACCAGATGCAGTCCTCTCCAAGTCTCGCTGGAACAGTCGCTCCAAGTCTCGCTGGATCTGGACAAGAGTATCCTGGTTTACCCCTCTTGTCACAGAATTCTCTCTACTACCCCCCCCCCCCCCCCCC
>JADBJO010032751.1:12500-15363 GCA_016801955.1 Conus betulinus
TACATCACTGGATTGTGCAATATCATCATGGCTAAAAACATAACACAAAGTCTAGAATATGACCGCGCACATGCGTGGGTCAAGCCCACAGATTGTATCAGATCAAACTTGTGAAGATGGTCTATAAATCCACCGTATTTGCATCTGTGTCGTCCTCATAGTGAATATCGAGTGTCTCCAGCGAGAATCCCTTTACCATGAAAGGATGAACAATACTGTAACAAAGATGGCACTTCATCAAGAAATGTAGTTTTCTTTTTGCCTGGCGGTGGACGGTAAGCACAGAAGAAGTTAATGAAAGTCTGGTGCAGCTTTAGGGGACAGTTGCACTTGTCGTGTGCAGATGTACACTAATGGAGTACACTACAGTGTGTGGCTTCACTGTGACTTACGTTGGACCAAAAGTAAAAACAAAACGAAACAAAAGGAACCCTTTTTCAATATGACAACAACGAAAGGAAATGTCATAGGACAGTTAAGGAGTCGAAGATGCAAAAGAAAACGATACAATCACACAAATCGTTCAACATTTTTGAGTGGAACAGAGACACAGAAAGAGCCTGAAAAGAGACACGCAAAACTGTCAAAATTTGGCACAGAGAGAGAGAGAGAGAGAGAGAGAGAGAGAGAGAGAGAGAGAGAGAGAGAGAGAGAGAGAGAGAGAGAAACATTGCCCTGATCCATCTACTGACACAGACATGAATCAAGAGACTGTACAATTCGAAAGAGCAGATGAAAAGGCAAAAGAAACTGAATGGCAACAGTCACCTAATTATGATACAACACTCACTCAGTTCTGGCAGTCTTATCATCGCACGGGAGACAACACTGCACAAACACTGTCTTGACATCCTAGACGCCGAGGGGACCACAAAGCTCCAGACAAATAAGGAGAAAGGGTCAGCTCTACTGAGGCGTGTTATGGAACAGAGTGATCGGGGAATTCTGGAGGAAAAAAAAAAATATTTAACCAAGTTAAATCAACATCTAACTCAAACTGGCATTGATGACACACACACACACACACACACACCACACACACACACACACACACACACACACACACACACACACACCACACTCACTCACTCACTCACGCACGCACGCACGCACGCACGCACTCACGCACTCACGCACGCACGCACGCACGCACGCATACACACAATTTCTGGAGCTGAGGAGTGGTTTCGCCAGGAACAACTCATTACACACAAACTGTCCGCTGTTTGGCAAAACCACTCCTCAGCTCCAGAAGAAAAACATTCATGGAGTCAAGGATCATCTCTCGCTTTGGCACCACAATCCCTGATGGACTCAACTTCCACACAACTGACCTTTTTTTTATTTTAGTTTGAATCATTCCATTTTTTTGCCCACTCTTTTCTTTCTCGCAACTCCTCCTCCTTCTCTCTCTCCACCACCCCCTCCTCTAATTCCCCCTCCCACCATCTTTACACGCACACCCTACCTACATATATAACATAGTATTATAGAGCACAATATACACACCCAAACACCATCTTTACCATCCAGGTACGCAGACACTTAGATATAATTATGCCCAGAAAGACGATCCATATGCACCTACTTGTATAGGAGTTTTCACCCCCATATCCCATCCCACACACACACACCTCTCACTCCCATAGGATTCTTCCTCTACCACGCTCTGATTTTCTTTTTGTCTCTCTCTCTCTCTATTCTGTTTTGCCATTTCTCACTATCTGCCCTCTTTTTCCTTCTCCCCATTACACACACACACACACACACACACACACACACACACACACACACACACACACACACGTACGCGCGCGCGCGCGCGAACACACGTTTACAAACACACGCGCACGCGGTGCGCTCACGACACACACACACACACGCACACACACACACACACACACACACACGCGCGCGCGCGCGCGCGCGCGCGCACGCGCACGCACTCAGGCGCGCATACACACACGCCGCACGTACACACACGCACGCAATGAACACACACACACACACACACACACACACACACACAACACACACACACACACCACACACACACACACACACACACACCGCATGCGCGAGCGCGCACGCACGAACCCGCACACACAAAACGACGGATTTCAAGTGCCTATTACTACTACGGTTGGCGCCACGGCCAGTAATCCATTGGAGGAGCAGGGGGTGGGGGTGGGTGGTCATTGTGACTACGCCAGGTATTTTTTAGCACAGCTAGTAAAGAGCACACGGAAATATTTGTCTTCGTTCAGTGCAGTACCTGCCCGGCCTCCAGTGGTTAATACAGAGCCCCTCTCTCTCTCTCTCTCTATCTCTCTCTCTCTCTCTCTCTCTGTCCTTATTTGCCTCGCAACTTGTCCTCTACCAACCACACACATACGCGCGCGCGCGCGCACCACACACACACACACACAACACACACACACACACACACACACACACACACACCACACACACACACAATTCATTAGTGGGTTAATCAATGAACTGATTAATTAAGGATTGATTTTTTTTGTCTTATTGATTGATTGATCGAATCGATTGATGAATGGTCGGTCGATCTCATAATCTCAAGAAGTTCTAAGGCTGAAGCCATTGAGAGAGAGATGAGAGTGGGAGAGAAAGAGAGAGAGAGAGAAGGGAGAGAGAGAGAGAGATGATAGAGAGAGAGAGAGAGAGACGAGGGGGAGAGAGAGAGAGAGGAGGGAGACACGGGGACGAGACAATGACAGGGAGACAGGGACAGTACAGACAGACAGACAGACAGACAGACAGATACAGAGACAGACTAAGAGAGAACAATAGACAGTAAAGACAGAGTATGAAGAGAGAGGAGAAGAGGTGACAT
>JADBJO010032752.1:0-15363 GCA_016801955.1 Conus betulinus
CACTTACACACGCACATACACACACACGCACACACACACACACACACACACACACACACACACACACACATGCACACACGTACGCACACACTAACGCATGCACGCGCACACGCATGCTCAAACGTATGCAAACACTCACACAAAGTCATAGTCGTACTCTGCTCATGCTCAGTGGTTTGCTGGTTTCAGCCTAGGCCATCGACGACCTTTCGCCATCGCACTCTGTTCTGGGCTATTCTGATCATTCCAGTCCAGTTGGTCCCCTGTTGTTTCAGCTCTGCCTCAGTGTCTCGCCTCCAGCTGTTGCGAGGTCGGCCTCTCTTCCTCTTTCCCTGTGGGTTCCAGGACAGGGCTTGGCGTGTGGTGCTGGACGCTGGCTTCTTGAGGGTATGTCCTGATCCAGCCCCACTTTCTTTGCAGTATCTGCTTGGCCACTGGTTCCTGTCCCGCACGGTCCCACAGATCTTCGTTTCGGATCTTCTCATGTCATCGGATTTTGTAGATGCGCATCAGACAGGTGTTGAAGAATGTCTGAATCTTTTGTTGCATTGTCTGTGTTATCCGTAGAGAAGAACTGACTTCACATTTGAGTTGAAGATGCGGAGTTTGGTTCTTATGCTAATTCCTCCAGATGCCCAGATGTTCTTGAGCATGACGAAAACTGTTCTTGCCTTGCCGATTCTGGCTGTGATGTCTCGGTCCATGCCTCCCTGTTGGTCAACCACACTTCTCAGGTAGACGAAAGACTCCACCTCCCTGATGGGCTCTCCACTGACTGTGACTGATGTGCTGGCAGTGGTGTTGATTTTCATCAGCTCGGTCTTCTTCCTGTTAATCTTGAGCCCTGTTCTGGCTGATGTGGTCTCCAAGCAAGTGGTCTTGTCCTGCATCTGGCTGTGGCTGTGTGACAGGAGCGCAAGGTCGTCAGCGAAGTCGAGGTCGTCCAGCTGCGTCCAGAGTGTCCACTGTATACTGTTGTTCCTGCCTATTGTAGTGGTCTTCATGATCCAGTCAATGACAAGGAGGAAGAGGAGCAGTGAGAGCAGACACCCTGCCAGACTCCGTCTTCACTTCGAAACTTTCAGACAGCTGGCTGGCGTGGGCAGTTCTGCAATTCATGTCCTGGTAGGTGCACTGGATAAGGGAGATGATCTTCTCGGTGACTCTGTAATGCCTCAGCAGCTTCCACCGCGTCTTTCTGTCCACGCTGTTGAAGGCCTTCTCAAAATCTATTAAGTTGATGTAGAGAGGGGGGAGTTCCACTCCAGCGACTGCTCCACAATGATGTGCAGGCTGTCGATCTGGTCAGCACATGATTTGTTCCACCGGAAGCTGCCTGCTGGTCTCGGAGCTTGGGGTCGACAGCCTTTTCATTCTCACCAGTAGAACCCTGTTGAGAACCTCGCCTGGCGTTGATCGGAGCTTGATCCCTCAGTAGTTGCTGCAGTCCCTGTGTCTCTCCTTTCTTCAGTAGCTTGATGATGATTCCTCTTTCCTCTGGGCTGGTACTCCTCCTTCTCCCAGATCTTGCTGAAGAGGCTTTATAGCATGTTGACAGCTGTCTCTATGTCTGCTATGGTGGCTTCTGCTGGTATCTCATCCGACCCTGCAGCCTTCCCATTTTTCAGAGTCATGAAGGGCTTCTTGATCTCTGCCTTTTAGGGCAATTCTGTCTCTGCAGATGGGATGTCTGGTGGTGCATCAGGGGCGGGGTGGTTCAGCAGCTCCCTGAAGTGTTCTGCCCATCGTTTCAGCTGTTCCTCGGTTGTTGTAAGTGGGTTTCCGATCGTGTCCTTCACTGGCTTGTCTGTCTGCTGGAACTTTCCTGTCAGCTTCTTGGTCACCAGGTACAGGTCCTTCAGGTTCCCCTGTCTGGCTGCTGCCTCTGCTTGACTGGCCAGGTCTTCAGTGTAGTCCCTCTTGTACTTCTTGATGCTTTTCTTCACTTCTCTGTTCGCTGCTGTGTGCTCTTCCTGTGCCTTTTTGCCTCTAGCTGCTCTTGTTCAGCGTAGTTTTCATCTCTTTCCTTGTTTCCAGCTTGTGGATGGTGTCGGCAGAGACGAATTCCTTGTGCAGGTTTTCTTCTTGCTAAGTATCTCTTCACATGTGTCATGCCAGCTTCTTGCAGTGTTCCCATTGTGTCTCGATGTCCGTTTCACCATGGTCTATCAGCTCTTGTAGTGGCTGGACTCTGTTTTAAAGGCTGATCTGGAATGCTGCTTGTGTGTCCGTGTTTCTGAGCAGTCCGACATTGTACTTGAGGCCAAGTCTCACTGTCGTTAAAAGAAGGTGGTGGTTTGATGACACGTCAGCACCTCTCATCACTCGCACATTCCCGCTATGATCTCCTGAATTTGCGGCTAATGCAGATGTGGTCAATCTGATTCTCTGTGACATGGTTCGGGGTTCTCCATGTGACCTTGTGGATGCGCTTGTTTGGGAAGATGCTTCTTCCTATCACCAGCTGCGTCAGGCGCACAGGTCTGCAAAGCACTCGCCATTCTCGTTCATCTGACCCAGTCCGTGTGTCCCCATGATGTCCTCGTAGCCTGTGTTGTCCATTCCAATCTTGGTGTTGAAATCCCCCATCAGCATGGTTATGTCCTTTGCTCCTCATTTGTCTATCACTGTCTGTAGTTGCTGATAGAAATCATCTTTTTCTTCTTCTGCATCATTAGTCGGAGAATAGCCCTGGATGATGTTCAGCCTGATGTCATTCTTCTTCATGGTAAACTTGGCTGTGATGATGCAGGAGTTGACAGGTTCAAATCTGATGAGTGCCATCTGTGCCTCCAGTGCCAGCATCAGGGCTACATCCTCAGTGTGGGGGGCTCCATCCTCTGTGTGTCCTGAGTACAGCAGATGTCTCTCCAGATGAAAGTCTCGGCTGTCCTGACTGTAGCCACCTTGTCTCACTCAGTCCTAGCACTCTGATCTTGTAGTTCTTCATCTCTCTCGCAACTAAGATGGTTTTTTCCTGTTTCGTACATCGTCCTGATGTTCATGTGGCTACTCTCGTTGTTGTCCTGGGTGTTGTTAGGAGAGTCAGCCTTGCAGCTTCCTTTCGGCTTTAACTGCACCGCGTCATGCGTTTCCAGGATGGAGGCCCTTCTTTGCCCAGGTGAATGTTTTGGTTCATTGTCGTCGATGCTTCTGTAACTAGTCTTTTTTACAGGTAGGGTTGTAGCCCTACGCAAACTCCTTTATCCTCGGGGCAAAGTGGTCCTGCCGTAGTCGCCTCTTACGACATGCATGGCAGGCAGTGGGTCTATTTTATGCCCAACCCATAGGGCGAATTTGAAGGCGCCAGTCCAGATCCACGTCGACAAATGCCGTCACGTACTGCAACGGCTGTCGTCTGAGGAGAATCGAAACTTTGATAAAAACGTCCGGCGTCAAGAAAGTCTTCAGCGATGTTTTCGTACACACATGGGAGGCCGGGGGGTGGGGGTGGGGGGGGGGGGGGGGGGGGGTTGTTGCTGAAAACTGCTGCTACGAGGAATGACATGCTGCACACTCAGCGGACTCTCATGTTTGCTGTATTCAGCATGCCACCACCCATGAGCGAGACATCGTGGTATTTTTTTTACAAAACAAGACTTCTTATTGAATAAATATTGTCCCAAAGGGCTAAAGAGGAAATCTTTCTGAGTAATGTTCAGCCATTATTGGTTTTCCCATGCACCAAACAGTGACAGCGTCTGATTGGTGGAAAGCAATTGCAGGTATTCTCGTTGTCCCCAACAGTCTTCCCAACATGACAGAGGAGACGGTGACATCGACGGTCCGGAAGTGGTACAACGTGTGGAACGTGTGAAGCCTGATGGCACAAGCCGCTGTGATGACGAACAGCTCACCCAGCAGCTGATAGGCTTGTTTGACTCCCTTGGAGAGGAAATCAAAGAAAGGGTGTGTGTGTGTGTGTGTGTGTGTGTGTGTGTGTGTGTGTGTGTGTGTGTGTGTGTGTATTCTTGATTTAATGTCTATTCACCGTGGTGATTTTAAACAAAAAAATGTAATAATAAATCATAATATATGCTTATATATTCGAATACATTACAAATTAAAGGTAAAATAACTTAACTACAAATAGTTACCAATAGGACTGTAAGATAACTGATTGAAAAACTTGTATGTTAACGTCAGTGAAATAAAAATTTTATATGGTGTTCGCATTTCACCGCCTAGGAATCGTTTAATAGCAAATAGTGCAGTTTTTTTTTTTCTACAATGGTGTGCTGTGTTGTCAAGTCCCCATAACTCTGCCCCATACTGAGCAATAGACTGAACCTGTGAGTCAAATAACTTTTTAAAAAAAGCAAGAATGAGAGTTACATTTCAGCTTAAATCACTTTAGCAGAATGCATAATAAAGCTTTTTTTTTTGCTTTGTTTGTAAGGTCACGACATGTAGCAACAAAATTTAGCTTTTGTTTAAAATAAATTCCTAATATTTGGATGCATTCATAACGGGCATCTCAATTCCGTTTAATGTCCATCTTTCTCTGGCAGCTAAATAACCCCCTTTTCCTAAACGCCACTATAATACTTTTATCCAACTAAACTTCAACTGCAAAGCAGCAGCTGCATGCTAAAGACTGTTTGTCTATGTTTGTAGGCCAATGACCGTTTCAGAAAGTAAAGCCACATCATCAGCCAGAAGCAGTATAAATAATTCAAAATAATCAGACATAAACATTGCCCCGTGTTTCCCTCCCCTTATCACCTCTAATGCCAGCTCACTAATGAACAAAGAAAACAAGACAAGGCTGCAAGCATCTCCTTGTTTCACTCCACGAGTGCAAGTAATGTAATCTTTTACACCACTCCCACTTCTATTTCTGGCTTTGACACTGTCGTACATGCTGCAAATACACTAAATATCTTGCCTTTCATGCCATTCTTTAACATGATAGGGCATAACATAAGTTTCTTTCTATGAATGATAGGGCAAAAGTTTTTTCAGAATCAAAAGCCTTTTCAAGTCAATGAAGGCTACATACATTTTTCGATTAAAACAAAATTGCTTTTGTATTATTGTCAATAATGTAAACATGTAATCAACAGTGAAGTAGCCTTCTTTAAATCCCGCTTGATATTCGCCTGTCAATTTATGATCTTCTATCGAGTCCTGCAGCCTACTATTAATAATTGTGCTGTAATCTTGCTACTTGTATCACATAATGGAATGCCTCTATAATTGTTTCGGTTATAGTGTCACCCTTCTTGAACAAAGGGTGAATAATAGATTTTGTCCAGTTGCCTGGGAACGAGCCTTTATCAAATATGTTATTAAAATGCTTTACAAAAATCAATAACACACATTCCCACCATACTCCAGCAGCTCACCAATGATTTCATCTGGTCAAGCAGCCTTCCATTTTTTAACTTTGTCACAGCAAAATAAATGGAGGGTGGCTGCAACTTCTAAATGAAGTGGGTAGTGGAGGATATGATGGTGGTGTGTATGCATGGGTGTGTGTGTGTGTGTGTGTGTGTGTGTGTGTGTGTGTGTGTGTGTTGGTGGAAGGTATAGCCGATTAGTGTTAAAGTGGTGGGTATGCATATTTGTGTTACTGTTGGATGTTGATGCCTTGGGGCTGTAGCGAACCAAGTTTGGAAATGAGATGGGTCTCTCATGTATTGCGTTCAATGTTGTCACTCTGCGATTGCCAGAGTGCCAAGACTTCCACATGGTTGATGCTGTGTTGGGAGTGGTTGAAAGGTTGGGTCGGTGGTGGCAGATGTCAGCCAGGTATTCAGAGATGTGTGTCTCAAGTGTGTGGAATGTTTCACCTATATAAATCTTGCCACTCAGTTGGAAGTGGATAGCATATACAATGTTGCAGCTCTGACAGGAGAATGTGTGTTTGATAGTGAAGGAGTCTTTGGGGCCATGTAGGATGGTGTCTAGTTTGATGAGGGGGGAGGGGGGGGGGGGGGGGGGGTTTGCAATTAGGGGTCAACTGTGTGGCAAGATCTATATAGAGACGCGCATTGCTGAACCCCTGGCTGATATCCGCCACCACCAACCCTAACCTGTGCCCTACATTTCAACCACTCCTAACACAATACCAACCGTGTGAAAGTCTTTGCACTCTGGCAATCACAGAGTGACAATGTTAAACGCACTACACGAGATACCCATCTCATTGCCAAACTTGGTACGCTACAGCCCCAAGGCATCATCATCCAACAGTAACATAAATCAGTCAGCTTTTCCTTCCACCAACACACACACACATACATACACACCACCACTACTACACCCCCCACTACCCATTTCATATGGAAGTTGCAGCCACCCTCCATGTATTTTATTTGATTTCATATTACATCATTCTATTTTATTTCATTTTATTTTATTTTATTTTTTTTTGTATTTATTCATTTATTTATTTTCTTTTTTATATATATATATATATATATATATATATAAATATATTTCTTTTTGTCTTTCTTCTCTTCATTGATGTTTTTAAATTTATTTATTTTCTTCTTCATTTTTTTCATTTTCTTCTTCTTCTTCTTCTTACTATTATTATCTTATTATTATTTTTATTAATTTATTTTATTAGCATAATTACCCATATCCCCAATACCACTACCCACACAATAATCACTATCATCACCATCACCACCTATTAAAGTCATCTAGCTATTTATTCATTAACTGATTTTTGTATTTCAATTTCTTCCCCACTAAGCACTGTTAATCCACCTTATACTATTTTACAAAACAAGCTACAAGCCCCATTGTTTCACACCCCTTCTTCTCCCAGCCCTCACACACACACACACACACACACACACACACACACACACTATTTCCTCTCCCATGATCCCTTTCTGGGTGGCCCAGTTTCCGTATGGCGGCCATTGTGAACGCGCGGCGACCCTGAAGAGCTAAGTGAGTTCATGTTCTTTGGTTACTGTCCTAAATGTTATTTGTTTTCGCCTTGTGTCTTGTCCTGTGCCATGTTTGTCTGTGTTCTTGGCGATAACTAACCCCCTCTCTTTCGAAATATTGCTTCATTTTCCGCCCACAGTCACTCTGTTTTGAAAATCAAACAAAAAGCTAGCACTGGTTAATTTAATTCAGCATATAAAACTTTATTATTTTTAAACAATAAAACATAATACATTAACAGCATCTACATATATATTTCATCTTTATCATGCAACTCTTAATTTATTATCTTACAATATTTAATGTGTGTGTGTGTGTGTGTGTGTGTGTGTGTGTGTGTGTGTGTGTACTTTTTTTTAAAGTGAATGTCCTTTTGAGAAATATTGTATGCCACCTTTACCATTGACCCCGAGCCTATCCTTACCCTTTCCTTCCCCCTTTCTGCTACTTGTACGCTATGCTCACACGTTTTTCTATTGCATTTGTTTGTCAATGGTGTGGACAATAGCTAATTTATATGAGCTGTGCAAGATCTTGTCATTGTTTGTTCCTTTTATATGTATTTGATTTAATTTGACCTTGAATTATTCTCTTTCACTTTACCTCCAGGGCTGGATGGAAAAATAGAATTTTATTGCTTATCTCATTACCCTGGTAAAATACAATTTCGTTTGTTCATTGGTTTGTTCCTTTTCTCTCTCTCTCTCTCTCTCTCTCTCTGGCGTGAAGGCGTGAAGTCGTGCTTGCTTTGCTCCTGTTGTCCATGTGATTTTGTTTCGGGATATAGTGCACCAATCTCCACAATTTTTTGCAGTCAAAGTTGCAAGTGACCAGTGTCTGTAATGGTGTATTTTTGTGTGATGGTGTCATCAAGATATTGTGGCTGATTAACGTTTTAAAAATTACATGATCCAAGAAGGAGAAATCGGCGGTGGAAAAAAAAACGTTCACAACGTTCACAACCGAGCAAGCCTGTGATTTGACTTCGGTGTCGTTTCGCACGTGCATCGAGTAATTTGGATCGACCTCGTGTCGTGTTGACGTCATGCAAGAATAGGCAAGTCAACCAGTGTCCCAGGTCCAGGCATGCGTGAACTGTGAACTATGACACTGGCAAATCACGGGTTTTTTTTGATTTGTTGTGTGCTAACTCGACATGGAGAACAATTCCGCAGGTGATGAAAATAAATTACAACCCACGTCGGATATAATACAGAAAACATTCACATGTTCCGTCAAAGAACTGTGTACATGGCGAAATTGTCTACTTTTTCGGTATTCGGCTATTTCCGATGACTCAATTCTTGTTGAAAAGAATGACTTTGATACCGACAAACAGCCTTTCTTCCTCCCGTCCTGGATCAGTGGGTCACCGCCCCCCAACCTGACCAAGACAGTACTGCGTGTGTTTCGCGGCCAGTCTAAACGAATAACGCTGACGTTATACACCACTAGGCAAGGCACAGGGTCATTTCTGTGTCAGGGAGCCGACTGCACCAAGTGGGACGAAGAGGAGTGTGAGATGCTGAAAGACATTGTCTGTAAACTGTGTGAGGATGGTGATGTAAGCACCTTAAAAAGGAATTGCTCTCTGTACCCTTGACCTTTCTTGCGGCAGAAAATCAAGCAATAAAACTCTGTTTCCCTCAAAATGATCTAACCACAGACGAAGAAAACCCATCTTCCTATTCCCATTTCCCTCACACCCCCTTGATTAATCAGTATGATGTACAATGTGATGTGTCTGTGCTAGCACGCAGTCTCAGTAACCTGTCTATTGTCTCCCCTGTGTCAGACAGTGCTGGAGGAGGTACTGCCCCTGTCTCTGTTGATGAGGTTGAGGAAGATACAGAAGAGCATGTGACTCCAACCACTGCCACGTTATCTCCTAACAAATATAGACCAACGCCAAAAATCTACAAAAAAAAAAAGAAATATCGTAGGCGTACACTATGCCCATCACTACATTCCGAAAAGGCACTTATTACAAAATTGATCAATATTGAAGACAGTCTTGATATCATTCTTGACCAGGAATCAAAAGTTGTCTCCAAGTTAGAGGATTCTAAGGTGGCTGTCAAGAACGATTTAAAACAGCATATGAATCATAAGATTGATACAATTCATGCTTCCATTGATAATGTAAAGGCAATGATGACCAGACTGGATTCCACTGTGAATAATCTCCTAAAGGAAAATCATTCTCTCAAAACCTGCCTAGGCACAATTCAGTCTGACCTAAAACAGTTTAAAAAGCAGCCTTCTGTTGTGCAGTCCGTCTCGACACAATGTGATTATCCCACTAGATGCGATAACTCCATCCAGTGTGATTTGTCCGTTAGCCATGAGGATGTTCCAACTGTTTCTTTACAATCTGATCCCCCCTCGGGGCATGAGAACAAAAAGATGGGAGATAATGCCTCGCCCTCTGTGTCCCCTTCTCAGGTAAATCTTCCCTCCCCTACTTCAGCAGTCGCCTCCACTTTCGGCTCCGGTCTTTCTGATTCTCTCCAGCCTCCTTACTAGGAGAAAAGTGATGTTTCTGCTGAAAACACAGCACAGTGCCCAACACTAAGGGGAAATAACTTCCCTCGCAGCCCCACTTTGCCCCTTCATAATCGTTATGATGTACTCTCCCGCATAGATCAGGAACAAAATGTCCTTGAAGGGGAACAACAGAATCAACAGCATGTAAACGCAAACATTAATCATGTCGATGAGGGTTTCAAATCCAAATCTTACTCTGAAAGGGAAATCAAAGCGTACGCCACAACAGATTTTAGGTGACTTACGCATTCCCAGAGAAGCCGCATCAGTCCTTGTAGGAGATTCTACAATAAGGTATATAACTCCAAAGAGATTAGGGTCACAGACAGATCCCATGTTCAAAATATGTGTCCCAGGACTAACAGTGGCAGATGTCATCCAATGGTTAAACCATTTAGAAACTCAGTCACATGTTAAAACATTGATTGTACATGTCGGAGTCAATGACTGTCCAGCAGGACCCATCACCTCCCAAACATGGAAAGACCTCATCACCATGTGTAAAAAAAAAAGATTTCCCTCCGCTTACGTAGCTATAAACTCCATTGTGCCGGCTTTTGGACGTCATCAGCTGAATAATTCAATAGCCCCTGCGAACCGAAACTTATACGACTTCTGTACCACCTTACAAGTGGATATATGGTAGATAACTTTAATTCTTTCGTAACCCCAAAAGGGTTCCCACGTAAAGCACTATACAATGATGCTATTCACCCTAGTGCAAGGGGAACTGCCCATCTTGCAATGAAATTCAAAGAAGTGCTTCCTCAAACCCAACCACCAAGAAGAAACAACCATGCAGACCATAACAATTCATTGCCTAACTTAATCTATAATCACCAGAATGCAAAAATCTCAAGGAATGCACAGAGTAATGTCAACTTTCTGGGTAGAACCTCCAGTATGCATAAGAATAGCCCTGAATCTGCAGCCATTCCCCAGTTATTGTCCACAGCAGATTTTCCCCCATTATTTTCAGATGCCAGTCAGCCTGGACTGGTCAGCATGGGTCACTACGAGGAGGGTGTCTCTGCTGTAAGGCAACCTTATGCGCTAAACAATACCAGTGGCGTTGTGCCACATCCTCCTCAAAATGGTCAACCACAGGCTGGTGATAATGCACGCCCTCCCTTTATCCCAAAATATCCATCGTACCATTTCCTTTCCCTTATCCAAGGTACACAGATCCTGAGTCCTACCCTAGAGGCCAATCCCATGCACCTACCCCCCTCATGTGCCCCAGCAGAGTGGAGACACTGCTCAGAGAACAGGACGGTTTCCTCTTGGGTCTGGTCCCCCCGGCTCTTAATCTCATGCCACAGGGCCAAAACCCAATTTCTCGTAGCTGGCCACAACCTGTCTCAGTGGGGGAGTGTGCTCAGCAACTTATGTCCCTGGCTGCACAGTTGATGTCACAGCAAGGGTGCCAGAGGCCTAATGGCAACTGGTAATCTATGTAATCTATGTGTCAATTTTCTGATTTTATTTTGTTCATGCTATTGTATATGTAATTCAATTATCTGAGAAAGAAACGTTTTGTGGAGAGTATGCTTTCATCTTAGCATACCAAAAATATCTTCTATCTGTACTCTATCTATTATTGCATGTGATTTATTTATTGTCATTATTCAGTTATTCAGTGTGTGGTGTGTGTATGTGTAAATGAATGAATGAATGAATCCTGTTCCCATAAGAATAGGTTTTTCATGTTCATTTCATTGGCCGTATTATGCTTGTACTCTGGACCTGGGATACCTGGAAATTTGCAATTGCTTTGGCTCACAAGATTTGCTTAAGCTTCAGACCTTTCTTACGTTGTTTTTTGTTGTGTATGTTAGCTTATTTTGCGGGCTTACCTGCATAGTACTTGACATCGTTTTTTTTTTTTTTTTTTTTGTTTTTTTAAAGACCTTTACTGATTTTGAATGACAAGCGTTTTGGTATTATTTAATCCTTGTTGTGTTGCTGTTGTCTTAAAATATAACTATACTTTTTTCGCTTCACTAGAAAATTTCTGTTAGGTGTTATCTTCAATCATCATGTCGCAGAAGCCAACAAATCTCAAGTGGTTAAAAAAAAAAAAGGCTTTAAAGTAGGATATCTAAATGCTTGCCATCTTTTAAACAAGATATCAGATGTTCCTTCTATTTTGTCTAATTCAGACGATTGTTTTCATGTTTTTGGTTTTTGAAACTAGGTTAACTGATATTGTTTCCGACCATTTAGTTACTATTCCAGGCTATAATCTTATACGTAAAGATGCATCACGTTCAAATAAACTAGAAACAGGATTAGTGGCATATATCCATCAATCTGTGAAGTATAAGCAACTTAATGTGTTTGATAGATACTCTGTGGAATGTATATGGATTGAAGTGTGTCTAAAGGGAAATAGACCACTGTTAGTAGGTATATTGTATAGAAACCCTGATGAACGTGTTGATTGGTTCGACCGTTTTGAGTCAATGATAGAAGAAGTATTAGACCATTCCAGTGAAATAATACTACTCGGTGATTTCAACATCGACTTATTAAAACCATACAACACGTGGAAAAAGATTATTGATACATACAACTTAACCCAACTAATAAATTCCCCTACGCGCAAAACATTGAAAACAGAAACATTGATTGACCATATCTATGTTACAAATTCTTCTAATATTGTAGAAACATCTGTACCTATTTTTGGATAAGTGATCACTTTCCAGTTTGCTAAACTGGTGTAAGAAAGGCGTGAAAATTCCTAGATCCTACCATAAATATATATTTTACAGAAGTTACAAAAATTTCAATCGAGATCTCTTTTTGTTCGATCTAATGAACACAAACTTTTCAGATGTATATCAGCATAGGTACCCAGATGAAGCTCTGAATACATGGTATAATGCGTTTCTTGCGATATTCAATAAGCATGCTCCATGTAAAACGAAAAGAGTAAAACTCATCGACAAACCTCCATGGTTAAATGAAGAAATTAACGCAGCTAGAAATAACCGTGAATATTTACTTCAGCAAACAGGAAAGGATGAAAACTTCAAGAAACAGCGAAATAAAGTAAACTCAATGAAAAGAACTGCTGCTGAAAAGAAATACTTTAGCGAATTAATCGCTTCTAAATCTAACACTAAATCTATATGGAAAGCAGTAAATCAACTATCAGGAAAAAAACAAAGCATCTTCAAACACTCCATCTACAAACCTATCAAGCAACGAATTGAACAATCACTTCTCAACAGTTTCTGATTCGATTGTCAAGGAAGACTACACTCATCAGAATGATTTGCTGTTACTTAAAGATTTTTGTGCGTTGAAAAATGTAAAATCTGTCCTTAAGTTTAAATTCCTAAGTGTGCATGAAGTATACCATGAATTATGCTCCTTAAATCAGTCTAAATCTCGCGCGATTGGATGATTTGGACAATCAAATACTTAAAACGGCAGCACCGATCATTGCAGAACATTTAACCTATATTTATAATTTGTGTATTGAAAAATGTCATTTTCCTCAAGCTTTTAAGGATGCCAAGGTAATTCCTCTCTTTAAATCTGGTGACCCAAATGATGCTTCAAACTACAGGCCCATATCAATTTTATCTGTTCTATCTAAACCATTAGAAAAGCATTTAAAGAAAACGATTCAATCCCACTTTGATGAATATAATTTGTTTCATCCAAACCAAAGTGGCTTCAGAAAAATCATTCTTGTCACACACTGCACTCTCAAACCTAGTAGAACAATGGCACACAAATATTAATAACGACCTTGTTACTGGGGCAGTTTTTGTTGACTTTGCAAGGCATTTGATACCATTGACCACAATCTCCTTATAAAAAAACTGAAATTGTATTGTTTATCACAAGATGCGATAAATCTTATTTCATCCTTTCTAACCAACAGACAACAATTAGTTTTCCAGGATTGTAAAAAGTCATCTTTTCAACCTCTAAACTATGGGTGTCCCCCAAGGGTCAGTCCTAGGACCAGTTTTATTTTCTGTCTATATAAAACGATCTTCCGTTAAACGTCTCATCTGACTGTGAAACTATTTGCAGATGATTGTACAATGCATAATAAAAACAAAAACACAGACTTAGTGCTTGCAGATATACAAAAGGACCTTACAAAACTGGAAACATGGAGTAAACTAAATCATATGGCTCTACATCCTAAGAAATCTAAGTTAATGATAATTATACTAGACAAAAAAACGCCAAAACTTCAAAACTGACTTAAGCAAAATAAAATAAACGACAGTGTTATAGAAGAGGTTGACTCTCACAAACTGCTTGGTCTAACAAATTGACAACAATCTTTCCTGGTCAGTACACATTTCTGCACTCACGCGTAAACTTTCTAGGAAATTATTTCAGTTTAACAGAATAAAACACTTTCTCGATCAACACACTAGAAAATTATTTTTCCATGCATATTTACAACCAGATTTCGACTATGCATCTACAATATGGGATATGGCTAGTAAAAACTGTCTTAAACCCTTAGAAAGCATTTACAGGCGTTCTATCAAACTTATACTTCTAAAATCATCATCTCCCTACTAATTCATGACTACAAAACATTACATATTCTTCCGTTTCAATTGAGATGCCAATTCAATAAAGCAGTATTTTTCTACAAAATAGTTAATGGACTTGCTCCATCATATCTCTACGAAAAACTCCGAAAGACTAAACTACGAGACAAAGAGAGAATACAACTTCCCCGTCCTAGAACTGATCTGTATATGACTTCTCTTATATATTCAGGAGGTAAACAATGGAACGAAATCCCTGATGGCATTAAAACAAAGAATTCCTTGGCATCATTCAAAAGCTGCTATCAAGATTACTTATTCAAGCTATTTTAATTAAAATTCCAGTGTTTATTGTTCATGTAGATGGCATATTTTTGCAATGTATTCAAATTACCCAAATGATCCAGCACTGGCACGCACGCGCACGAGTGCAGACACAAACACACACACACACACACACAACACACACACACACACACACACACACACACACACACACTACACACCGGTTCGTCTAGTATGACATGGTTTCGTGAAAAAGACATCAAAATTGAAATTACGACACTCTCCCCACCCCCACCCCCCACCCCACCCCCGCGCGCACCCCACCTTTTTCCTCTTCCTTACCTCCTTATCCTGTTTGTCCGGCTTCCTTTTCTAACTTTTCTTTCTAGCGTTTCCTGCATACGTTCTGCATGCTCCAACACACCACACACACACACACACACACACACACATGCACGCGCTCACATGTTGTTCCTCCTGTTGGTTTTCAGATATTATGGCACTGGACTGGTCATCCCAGAGAACGTGCAGGGGAAAACGCATCCTGACATTGGCTGTGGAGCCGGAAAGACTCGTTTTCATCCTCAGCAAACTGGTGGGGCCGACGGGATACGTCATCGGCATTGGACGTTTGTGACGGCGCGGTAAATACGATCTAAACATTTTTCGGTGGAGGATAGCGTAGGATTTTGTGTGTTTAATCACAAGGACATTTTTTTTTTTGTTGTTTTTGTTTTTGTTTCGTTTTTTCAGTTTGGGTTTGTTAGTGTTTGTGTGTCTTTACTAATGTCAAAACACCTTAGCCGTTGGGGAATGAAACACATTTGCATAATTACCTGTGTACGAATCTGTGTGTGTAAATTCCGATTTGGTGGGTGTGTGTGTGTGGGTGTGTGTGTGTGTGTGTGTGCGGTGTGTGTTGTGTGTACTTGTTTTCTTCTTCGTTTTTTTTTTCATTTTTTTTATTTTATTTTTATTTATTTGTTGACATTTTGGCAACCGGAAATGATCTTTCTGTTTGGCCTAAGTAACAGAAACAGGCCAATGTATTTTTTTTTCTCAGCTAATTGTTTGTCGACTGGTTTGA
>JADBJO010032753.1:0-15362 GCA_016801955.1 Conus betulinus
CTTTGTTATGCGTCACTAAAGACAATCCAGCGTGGCTGTATTTGTGTGGGAGGCCTAACGGAGAAACGACAAGATTCTGATAATGTGTTGGGAGATTCATTGCCTTTTACGTGGGCCTAGAGAGTTCTTATAGTTTCTTTTTTTTTTTTTTTTTTTTTTTTTTTTCCCTGAGGGGACGCTTTGGACAGGCTCTGTTTGGAAGAGGGCTTTTCATACGGTGATATGAAAGCATAAGGGAGCCACGCCACGCTTCAACGCCATAAGTTGATACTGGTGCGATCAGCATAAAGGCACGTCAATACCATTTGAGTTCAGCTGTGTATTTTTTACTTGTCCTTCTTTGGTGTGTAGTGCTTTGTTAGCATTGTTTTGCTAGGTGGTTTTATGCTCTTGTGCACGTGGCCATTTTCATGGAAAGGTGACCCGAGACAAGTGTTCTGGCGCGTGATTCTGTACGATATCAGACTCATGCTTGAATACAAGGGGTACTGTAGGACCCGTTGTTGTGAACATGACAATTGCTATTGTGTGTCTTTAAGTTATGAGAATCACTGTTCTGCAAATATTTAGAAGGTCATAAACGAATACATTTAATGGTTTAGAGCATAACATGTTTCATCGAAGAACATATTTAAAGTGATGCTGTCTTAGGAAATAGCCTGTCTGTTGCTTTTACAAAGGAATAAGACAGAACTCTTGTACTACTACTACGCGCCGCCACATGAAAGAATAAGCAAAGTACACAACCAAGTGCAACACTTTGAACACATCTATCTTCTTCAGACAAGACAAATACGTTTAAGGCAATAAAAACTATGGAAGAACAGTCATTTGTCTCTTTGAATCAAGGCTGAAGAGGACTCAGTACGGGATAAATGATGTCATCATGGATGTCCGTCGTGGTCGACGATGATCTCTTTGCGGGCTTGGCACTTCTGATCCAATTCCTGCAAACGTTTTTTCTTCGAAGCTGTTTACCTCCTTTTGTGGACAGCAAGTCGCCAGGCACTGCGGTCTGTGGCAAGTGTTTCCCAGCCCTGAAGCGGGATGCCACAGGCTGCCAGTGATACTTTCAGGCAGTCCTTGAAGCGTTTGAGTGGCCGCCCAGTGTTCCTTTTTCCAGCTGCCAGCTCAGAGAAGAAGACTATTTTTGGAAGTCGCATGTCGTCCATTCGTACCACATGCCCAACCCACCACTCAACTGCCCTTTCATGATCAGCGCCTCGATACCAGGCATCTTTGCTCTGCGAAGCACTTCTGTGTTGGAAATCCTGTCCTCCCAGGAGATGCCCCATGATCTAACGCAGGCAGCGGAGGTGGAACTGATCCATGGTCTCAGTTGTTTTCCTGTACATTGTCCAGGTCTCACAGCCATAGAGCAGCGAGGTGACAACGACTGCTCTGTAGACTGCCAGCTTGTACTTAGAGTGATGCCACGCTCTCCCCACACTCTGTTCCAAAGCCTGCCGAAGGAAGCTCCTGCTTTGCCAGTCTGTTTTCCACACACTTCTTTATCCAAGCCACACGATGAAGACAAGCAGCTCTCCAAGTAGCTGAAGCTGTCAACATTCTTCAGGGTCGTGTCCTGGATCACGATCTTTGGTTCTGGAGGAGAGAGGCCGGGTGCTGGCTGGAGCATCATTTCTGTCTTCCGCAGGCTGATCGTCAAGGCCAAAGGCCTTTGCTGCTGCAGACAGACAACTGGCAAGCTCTTGCAGGTCTGGACCGTTGAGTCGCTGCGAGTGTACAGTCATCGGCAAACAGGAAGTCTCTCACAAGGGCCTCAAGAACTTTTGTTCTGGTCTTCAGGCGCCTTAAGTCGAAGAAGCGGCCATCACATCTGTAGCGGACAGTGATCCCCGCGTTGGGTACTGGAGAGAGCAGAGAACAGCATTGTGGAGAACATGAGGCTGAATAGGATTGGTGTGCCAGGACACATCCTTTCTTCACTCCGTTGGACACGGGGAAGGGGTCAGACACAGTGCTGTTTTTTCCGTTACGCGAGCCATCATGCCATCATAGAAGGGATCGTATAATCTTGACAAACTTCAGTGGGCAGCCAAGTTTGGACAGTATAAAGCCCACAAACCCTCGCGACTGACTGTATCGAAAGCCTTTGTCAGGTACACAAGAGGATGTAGAGGTTTCTGATTCTGTTCCCGGCACTTTCTTTCTCTTGCAGCTGGCGATCCGCGAAGATCATGTCGACTGTCCCCCCTGTTGCTCCTGAAGCCACACTGACTCTCAGAGACGACATCGTCCAGCAACTGGTGTATGATGCGATTCAGGATGACCCGGCCATAATCTTTCCTGCTATGCTCAATAGTGAGATACCTCTGTGGTTGTCACACGATGCTCTTTGCCCTTGTTCTTGTACAGGGTGGATGATGTTGGCATCCTTGAAGTCTTGTGGTACTGCTCCCTCACCCCAGAACTGCTGCATCAGCTCAGTGCTCAGCTTGTCGACCATGGCCTCTCCACCACCTTGAAGATCTCAGGGGGAATGCCATCAGGACCCCCGGTGCTTTTTTTTCCGATTTGGAGCTGCTTGATCGCCTTCTGGGTTTCCTCCTTAGTCGGTGGGTCGTCAAGCGATGTCAAAACTGAACGTTGGGGCATGTCCCGGATCGCTTGCTGATCGATCTGAGATGGTGTATTCAGAAGCTTCAGAAGCTGCTGAAGTGGTCACACCACCGCTGTACAATATCACTCTTCTCAGTAAGCAGAGTGTCATCAGCTGTCCGTACAGGCGCCATGGCGTTGGAGGAGGGGCCATACACAGTCTTCAGGCCTGCAAAGAACTTCTTGGAGTTGTGCTCATCAGCGTACTGTTGTAAACTCTGCAGCCTTCTGTTTCCACCATTTGTCCTCCATCTGTCTCAGCTCAGCCTGGACCTTGCCTCTGAGATGCTTTGAGACGATCATGCTTGGCTGTTGATCCCTTGTCGTTGAGCCAGCTTGTGTGGGCTTCGTGCTTCTTCTGCTGTAGCAGTCTGCCGATCTCCATGTTGTTGCTGTCGTCCAGTCCTGGTGTGTTTCCTCTTTGGGTGCCCAAGAGAGACAGCCTGGCAGAGTCGTAGACTGACTGCGTTTCTGAAGTTTACCCAGGCCTTTTCTTTCTAAGTCAGCTTCATCTGGTAAACTATTGAGCTGGTTCGCAAGGTCAGTCACGAAGGTTTCCCTTGTCATTGGATCATTCAGTTTCTGGACATCCAGCTTCTTCTTGATGTCGGCTTTCTGGGCGTCTGTGGGTGCTAGCGATGGAGAGAGAGAGCTTGCACCTCAGCAGCAGGTGGTCAGTCCAGCAGTCCGCTCCCCTCATTGCTCTTGTGATGTGGACATCCTGGATGTCACGCCGCCGCCTAGTGATCACATAGTCGATCAAGTGCCAGTGTCTGGAGCGAAGGGTGCATCCAGGTGGCCTTGTGGATGTCCGGCAGCTGGAACAGTGTGTTTGGTGATGGTCAAACCAAACTCGGCGCAGAGTGTAAGAAGCAGCTGGCCATTTGAGTTTTCCTGTCCCACTCCATGCGGTCCGATGATATTCCGGCCAGACTGTGAGAGTCCCCACGCCCACACGAGCGTTGAAGTCCCCAAGAAGTAAAAGCTTGTCATCCTTTGGGATACTGCGTATGCAAGCTTGAGAGGTCTCTGGTAGAACAGTTCCTTCTGTTCTTGAGTGTAGGTCATGGTGGGGGCGTACACACTGATGAGTGTCAGGTGCTGCTTTTCCTTGGAGAGGCAGTCTCATAGTCATCAGACGATCACCAATGCCCTTTTGGGAGAGACTCTAGGTTCTTGTCCAGCGAGGTGCGAGATGGCAAAGCCCACTCCTGCTTCTCTTTTATCCTCCAGGGGGCCTTCTGTCCAGAAGACGGTGTATCCAGCTCCTTCTTCTGTGATTTCTCCAGTGTCTGCCAGGGCGCGTCTCGCTAAGTGCAGCAATATCAACTTTGTAACGTTTTAGTTCTTGGCCCACAAGTGCTGTTTCGACGCTCTGGTCTGTCGCTCCTCCTGTTGTCCATCAGGGTCTCGGATGTTCCAGGCTCCAACACATAAAGTGTGCTTGTTCTTTTGTGGATGATCTTTTTGAATGAGTTTCGGCCGCGTTATTAGATGTCCTCAGCTGCGGCATGCTGACAGGATGGGTTTAAGGCAAGCTTTCTTTAGGTCACCTTTTCTAGGCCCCTCCCCACGAATGGGGAGCAGTGTTATCCCTGAATAGCCCTGTCGCCCCAGGACTTGGGAAAGCAGAAAGGAGAGGTGGAGTCAATGAATCCTGGGGCAAAGAAGTATATGGAGAGTCGTGGGTTGCCCAAAGCACCACACCCCTCTCTTGGTCCGAGCCGCTATTGCCAAGAGGGATGCAGGGCATAATATCTTGACCACGACTGGACTGTAGGAGCTGCCGGAGTGATGATGGAACTCACCACCAAGCCGTCTTTCGGGGCTCCACTCCGGAATTGTCGTTAGGGGGTTTACTCCTGAAGCCTTTGCCTCTCTAAGGCAGCCTGCAAGGCAGCAGGACTCATTTACTCATCGTTGGGAGACTCATGGAGGGTGGGGTCGCCTATCTACCCATAGCAGGTCTAAAGACCTGCCCACTGCCCATAATATAATGATAATAATTACAATAATGATAATCATCATAATAACAACAACCATAATAGAATAATGATAACGATAATAATGAAATACTAATAACGATGATGATGAATGATGATAATGATAATAATGATAACCATAATGATAATCATACTGATAACAACAATAATAAATGATATTGATAATAATAGCAATGATGATGAGAATAATGATAATAACATAATGATAATAGTAAAGCTACTACTGCTATTACTGTTATTACTATGACTACTACTGATGCTGCTGCTGCTACTTCTACTAATACAACGTTACTGCCTGCTGCTGCTGCAGCTGCTTCAACAACAACAACAACTACTACTACTACTTCTACTTCCTCTTCTACTACTGCTACTACTGCTGCTGCTGCTGCTGCTGCTGCTGCTACTAGTACTGCTGCTGCTGCTGCTGCTGTTACTACTACTACAAGAACAACTGAAAACATGATGATAACAGTAGTATAAGAATATACCTAATAATACTACAATATTGAAACTGGTAATTGTAGAAATGATAGTACCCACCGATTCTAGCAGAACAACAGTGAAATGAGAGGAATGGAAGGATAGTTACAATGATATTGCTATAGTGGCAATCAAAAATAAACATCATCTCATCATGAAGGAAGAAGAAGAAGAAGAAGAAGAAGAAGAAGAAGAAAAGAAAGAAGAGGACGAAAAGGAAGAGGAGTAGGACATAGAGGAAGAGGAGGAGGAGGAGGGAGGAGGAAGAAGAAGAAGAAAGAAAAGAAGAACTAGGAGGATAATGATAACGAGATAAGATAGAATCCCCAAGAAATACCAGTAGCTATAATAACAGTGATGACGATAATCATAGATATGTAATATATATATTTTTAAATAGATACTTTGAACAGTACGACGAGCCGGCCAACAAAGAGGCCTCGACACCGGAAAAAGCGCTACTTTGTGGCCGTTCTAGCTAGCTTGTCAGGCCCGTTGTGTCTGCCACACCATGCTGGTGACGCCTTCTCTCACTGTGACATGAAAATAAATGTTTTTCTTCCGCCACCCTGGCCTTAGTGAATTTAGTTCCTCTGTGAGGAAACTGGAAGCCGTTTCTGTTGGTTTTTTTTTTTTTTTTACGCTGACTTGTGGCTGGGTTTTGTAAACGTCTGTCAATTCTTCATTTTAAAAGGGATGATGAAGTTCTGACTCACCCACTGACTGGATCGCTCAGCCTGTCGCTGTATTTAGTCTTGCCACATCTGGGATTTTCTTACATTTGATCACTTTCTCCATTGTGACTCACTGCCCACTGCCATCAAGGTAAGAGTGTGTTTCGTCCATTTAAAATGGATGACTCTCAGCATGCCAACTCTAAAATATGGTGAATACTATAAACGTGTCACTAACCCCGTCAGCCATGATGCGTAATACATCAGCTCGTCATCGCTCTCATGGAATAAAAGAGGAAGCAGACAGCCCATTCCATCCCACCCCCCCCCCCCTATAAAAGTCAGGCTCTACCACTGCTCACCATTCAAATTCCTTTTGGCAGACGAACCTGCATCAGCCTGTAGGAGAGGCACAAAGATAGCTGATGAGGTAAGGTGTTGTCGGTGTACTGGACAGGCCTACATATGAACTGTTGTGAAATGGATCCCTCTCTTGGTCAGGAATCAAACTGCCAAGTGTTCAGTGGTTTGTATAATGTTAAACGTGATTCACTTGGCGAGTTCACCAATATGGTTTTTTTAATTGTGTGGATGATATGCCACCTTTGTTGATTCGTTTTTTTTGTTTTTTTCTACTGTGGTTCAATATGATTTTCGATGATAATTTTGCCATGTGTATGTGTGATTGTACCATGGTTGTATGTGTTTTTTTTTGAAGTGGTTTGCTATTTTTGGTATATATATATATGATTTTATCTATAAAGGGGGGAACAAAGTATTTCTTTCTGTTATTTTTGGTTTATGTAATTTGTGGCGATCGTCGATGGAATGTTTAATGAAAGAACGGGAGGGCTGCATGTCAGATGCTAGAGACCATAACTACAGGGTCCCCAAATCAATCTTTGCACAGTGGTTAAAAAAGTATAATTAACACAACTAGAAAGTGGAGGGATGTTGTAACTGCCAGTGCGTTAGTCCTTACCAGACCTCATCCACCAGTATCAACTTACTGTCTGCTTACATTGCAGAGCTTTGTGGATTCAGCTGTTTTCTCCTCGTGCTTTGTGCTGGTATATCCAGACAACAACAAAGCTGGGACGCTACATACATCAGCATCAATCCTGATCCACTGAGATCACTGATGTTTGTCCAGGCGTGGAACATCTCATGACTCAGAACAGCACGGGCATCACAATCCTTCAGGCCAATGTGTCGAGCTGTACAAGCAGTTTTATATCCACAGGCCACTGACCAAGGGGTGTGTACGGACTGTGTGACCAGGTCACACCTTTCTGCACAATGGTAGTGAGAGCACCTCAGGGTAGGGCAAGTGCGTGCTCGCATTCAACGGCTGGCGTACGACTGTGACTCCAGGCACTGGAAAAACTGAAGTAATGCTTATGGGTACTGAAGTAATACCTTTAGGAAGAGATAGATTTAATTTGGAGTGCCATTTTCATGATCTGAAGGAGAGTTTTGTTGACTCGGATACATCCAGCATGCTGATAGTACACACCAACAGCCCTCCAGTTGAGGTTAGCATTGACACAATAGAATGCAGTGATTTTATTGTGAAAAAGGTACTGAAACATTTCACATGTCTAATCAACACCACCATATTCTCACATACACGTGGTATTACACATGCATTTCAAGGACGAATCGAAAATATCTATGGCGTACATCGTAAGTCTTCAACAGATTTCTTATTGTACTCGCGATGGTCTTGTCATAAGTTTGTATTTCTTAAACCCAAATACAACTGTCAAAAGCAAAGAAACATCTATGCATTGAATGTTGCCCTTCAGTGATGGTCTTTAACACCCCACACATCTTGAAATTAAGTATAATGACTATACTGAATGTCAAGGTGGTTTGAAACTTCTTATATCTGTTTTCCACAGGGGTAAACAGCTGTTGAAGCTACGTGGTGGGTATTCAATTGCTCTGTGCCATACTATCCTGATTTTCAGTCTCACCTGCACTGTGATCAATGCATTGACTGTGAAGATGGACGGGATGAAACAAGACACTGTCCCTTTAGTAGTGCTGATTGCGAGGGGCTGGTGGCATCAAGGAACAAATGTTTCAAAGTAATTGTAGGGGTCGTCCCTTTACCCCCACTGTATTTGTCTGACTCTGAGTGCCATAACATGAATAAGAAACTTGCGAGTGTGAAAAACATTGAAGGAACTGGCAGATTGTCATAATCTACTGTCAAAAATATATAGATTTATAGCAGCAATAGGTCTCAGGGGTCAGGTTTGGCCTTTTGTGCCATTTTTATACAGCAAACTTCGGACATGGTTTGACGCCACCCTTGATTTATAACATGAATCACATCCATTCATCAGAGTATGTATGTTCCCTCAAGGACTTTGAAGAGAGAGGTTATGACAGAGTCTGGTGTTATGCCAGCAACAAATTTTCAGAGTACTGGTTTGATTATAGTGAATTACAATTAAAGTCAAAGGGTGTTTTTGATTCACCTGTGTCTTTTTCTCACACAAGGTCCTCTACATATATCTCCATGTACACAAGACAGCATTTGTTTATTTGTCCCAACCCGTTCTGCTGTGCACCAGTTTTTTGTTGTGTGAAACAACAGTCACTGTATGAAAAGAACGTATACGAGACAACATGAATTAAACGTCAGTTGTGCACAGTCCAGCGAAACATTGCTTAAAGGAAGACGATTCACCTATACCCCGTTTATATGTGGTGACGACATGACAACAGCCCATCACACTTTGCTCTGCGACTTTAGACAGGATTGTCCAGACAGAAGTGATGAGGCATTCTGTGAATATTTATGTCCTGGTTTTCTGTGCTCAGCTGGCCAGTGTGTGTCACTCCATCAGTTTTGCAACCAATACACAGATTGTGTAGACGATTCTGATGAGATTGGGTGTTCTGATGATACCGCTTACCATCCCCCAATTAAACAGGGAAACATGAAGCAACAATTGTATGTAGATCTGGATGGGACAGGCTATTTCACCCAACTGTTGATGAAAAAGGACGACGTTTGTCCTGACAGTCATTATCATTGTTCATCTGAGTGGCTGTACTGTCTACCTATCTACACAAGATGCAATGGATTCTTTGACTGTGTGAATGGCGAGGATGAACTTGAGTGTCAGACAATGATGTGCCCAGGTTTCTACCAATGTCGAGCTTCTGCAGTCTGTGTCCATGGAGAATCATTTATGCGATGGTTGGGGTCAGTGCCCACAACGTGATGATGAACTGATGTGTGACTTTGTCTGCCCTGAGGCATGTCAGTGTCAAGGTCATGTGTTTCTGTGTTCGGAACCCTTCATTCCTGATGATTTTCCTCAGTTACGATACGTGGATGCAACAGGTTCAAACATGTCACTGGCTGATTTCAAGAGAATGGGTATCTCGTTGTTCTGATTTTGTCTCATTGTTTTATTCATAATATTTCACTCTCAAGATCTCACACACGAAACTTGAAGTACGTTAACATTGCTCGTAACAACGTTAAAACTCTCAATATCGCGGTGCTCTTTGAGCTACCAAATTTAAGGATTCTTAACATTGAAAAGAATCCTGTCAATAAACTAGTGAGCAAAAGAACGAAGCACATACTTTATTCATTGAATCAAGTGGACATATCTCAAACACATATCAACATTCTTCACACTGATCTTTCTCTGTATTTACCCAATGTGGAGACAATGAATATCTCGTTTGGGTGTTGTTGAAACAATTGGTCGGACAGGTTTGAAAAGTAGGCCACAAATCCAAAAGCTGGATTTAAGGGAATGCACTTAGCAATTTTCCACTTGATGCGTTTTCAAGGTCAGATAAACTACAACGTATTTATTCATCGAACTACAGGATTTGCTGTAAGAGTTTGCTTCCTCAACACCTGGATGAAGCGAACTGTGTGGCGCCTGCCCCTCTTCTTCCATCGTGCGAAACACTGCTGCCCACTGATGTGTACAGGGCTTTCTTTGGGCTGACTGCTGTGTTTGCTGTGACAGGATATGTGGCCTGCTGTATTGCTTCCTCTAAAGTTAGGAACATGGTTGCCACCGATTTTATGGTGTCTGTTGGCCATTTGCAGTTTGCAGATGTCTGTATGGGATGTCATGTCATCATTAATGTGGCAGCAGACCTCGCATTTCGTGGACACTACATGCACATTGAAAAGGCATGGACCAGCAGTGTGACGTGCAAACTGGCTGGCTTTCTGTTCTTTCTGTCCAGTACAGTGTCAGCAATGATTGTCTGGTTTACGACTGTGTATCACATTATTGCCTTTTGCTTCCCCCAACGACTTGTTGAGATTCAACAAACATCGAACATTACGGCTTGTATTACAGCATGGGTCCTTGGAATCCTACTGGCAGTAGTCCCATTTCTTCCTGGGCTGTCACACTGGGGTCTGCAGGGGCAGTCAGGTCTGTGTCGTCTGGCTTTAGTGGATCACTATCATTCAAAGCTACGGTTCAACTGGTTTTCAGTTATTGTGGCAATCAATTTTGTTCTGAGCTTGACGGTTGGAGCTGGTCAAGTCATCGTTTTCAGACGAATTCCAAAATACAGGATAGCACTTGACTCCACACACAGATTACTATATCCTCAGTTTCATGTGATGCGAAAAGTGACCATAACACATGCTGTTTGCTGGTTTGCATATGGACTTATAATAATAATTTCAAATTTTGTTACTGACGTCAGTAAGATCCAGGGCATCGTGGTTGTATTCATGATGCCATTCAGTTCTGCTCTGAATCCACTACTGTAACATGTGGACTGTGAATATACAGCTGCAACGTGAAAAGCAAGAAACCAAACTACTGCAAGTCTTCAAATCTCGTACCAGAGCACGCAAACACCCGTGTGGAAAGTAAACAAACAGATACAGAAGTATATCAGTGAATGTAACCCTCGCACGTTGTGTTAGGTTGCATTTCTGTTACATTTGGTTTTGTTCCTCGCACGTCCACACTATTGGCCCCAAAGGCAAACCAGTCTTCTTTTATGATTACGTCTTGAGTAGAATGCAAGGGTGATTAAATAGAAAGGCAAATGGCGGAACACTGAAGCAATGTCCTAAACAGGGAGCCCAGAATCAGTTGCATGTGCACAATGTACAGTGCAATTTGTGAATGCAAAGACTACGTGTGCAACAGTTTGCGCGACTGGAGGACACCACATGTGTCACAGAGACACTCACCATCATGACGTCAAGTGGCTACCCTGGTTGACTTCCCCATCAAGAACAGTGGAACAAGAAGGTAAGTGAACTTTGGCGCTGGTGAAAACAAGACAGGGCAATCCATGCAGGACTAGGGGTGAGTGCACTTTGCTGCTGGTGAACACAAGACAGGACAATTCAAACATCATGAAAACATTACACATTTTGAGGACTAAAAGTCAGAACATCTTTACGGGGTAGAGGGAGGGAGGGAGGGAGAGAGAGAGAGAGAGAGAGAGAGAGAGAGAGAGAGAGAGAGAGAGAGAGAGAGAGAACACAAGACAAGCCTAGTGTATCATGAAAGTTTACATATTTTCGTTTTTAAAGGTCCTAAACAATGTCCAATGGAGCTGTTCGGGGCAACTTAACAGTTCTGGGGAGCTATAAACATATTTATGCTAATATAAAATATAATGTACAATATCATACTTATTCATAATTCAGTCTGGATCTGTTAACATCGGTATACTTGCTTGCCACTCGGAAAGGAAATCGTTACATACAAAACATTTTCGAGCAATATACTCTTCAGTTTTATACCTTTGTTGTTGTTGTTGTTGTTGTTGTTGTTGTTGCTGTTGTTGTTGATGTCCCAACTTCTGTGCCATCTCAGTGGCGGTGCCACCACGCCGTCTATTTCGACACCCTGTCCAGAACCACAGCCCGGTTGGTCCCCACTGCAGCCCCGCACCAGCAACCCATAGGGAGCAGTCAATGTCAAGTCGTCAAGAGGCACCCCACCGAGGAGACACTGCACTTCTGCCGAGTCACTTCGGTGGTGCTCAGTGGCGATTGTTCTGATCCAACGTACGCAGGACACCACCGACTAAGCCACCCTCTGACGACAATAATTGCCTAGTCACAGAGCCGATGTGAGTGCGCTCTCCCTCTGTCTGTCCAACGACAGCCCCATGGACTCGCCGATATCGGTGACCCCGACAGAATCAAACCAAGGTCACAGACGTGGAGAGGACATCGAAACTGAGGTCACCATGAGAGCAGGACATGAAGGCCACAGAATTTGATATTTTTTTAATGCTGATCGATGAGAATGAGGATGATAAAGATTTCCATTTCAGTCTGAGACTGCATGACAGGGCTGTACTCTACGCTTCCTCTCAAGATATATCCCAGCGTCAACCAGGCCCGAGATGTACAGACACCTGCAGTGTTGGTCAGGAAATTTGAGCAACACTCTCCGAGACGTATCCATTAAGTGGATGAAACCCAACTGTGTGGTCCCAGTGTTTCCAAATGAACCCCGTAGCAAACTCAACCCTTGGTAGGAGCCGGTCGGGGCAGAAAATTCCCACATGACTCTGATGGGAATCGAACCCGAGACGTACCAGCCGGGAGTCCGCGACACTAACCACTTCACCACGGCGGCTGGTTATACACACATACACACAGACGCGCGCGCGCACACGGACACACACACACACACACACACACACACACACACACACACACACACACACACGCACACACACACACACACACACAACACACACAGACGCGCGCGCGTACACACACACACACACACACACACACACACACACAGACGCGCGCGTACACACACACACACACACACGCGCGCACACACGCACGCACGCACACACGCACGCACACACACACACACACACACATATCATGCACAGCCACTCCTGCTCAGGGTAACAAACTTTCACAAGGACCACTTGGCTGGGGAATCCTTACGCAAGGGCCAGCTGATCAGAATATTTATTCACTGTCCCTTGAGGTCAGCAGCAGTCTTGTAGCCAGTCGAGGCAGTCTGTGTGTCTTGTGGGATATGATTACTCATTTTCCTCTAATCAACCGCTATGGTAAAGTGGTTAGCGTCGCGAACTCCTGGCTGGGAGATCGTAGGCTCGATGTCCGTCAGATCCATTTATCTGTGCGACTGTTGTCTGCCCTGACTAGCTCCTGTCCAGAGCTGATTTGCTATGGGATCAGTTGGGAAGACCGAGACCACACAGTCACGTTTCCTCCACTTAATGTTTTCGTCTCAGAGAGTATTTTTGACATTTTCTGATCAACACTGCCGGTGTCTGTATGTTACGGGTGGTGTGCGGTGCGTGTTCTGATGTCCGACTCTCACCTGAAGAAGTTTGGATGCGTGTACGACTTCTTCCCACACACACCCACTTCATACGAACGTAGATAGCCAGGCAACAAGTTAAGTTTCAACTGTTTTTTTTCTTTTTGCTGCCTGAACCATCAAATCAAAAAAACAAGTGCATAATACATAAGGACAGTCAGGTATATCAATTAGTTTACGCCACGACCAAAGGGCGCGCAACAACACTAGGTACTATACAGTCACAACACATTTCTTTTCACACAGCAGGCCAGGCTGGTACCCACAGCAATGTCATCACAGACAGTCTATGCACTTGGCCGCGAAGGGCCCGAATCACACAATCTTCACACAGATCAGGAGTCATTCGCGAAAGCAGTTCGTGGAGTCCTTCCAGGAGTTCCCACACACCAGAACACACTTCGACACGACGGAAAACAAAACCGCTCACGGAGGTGGGCTCGTGGAGTCCTTCCAGGGACTCCCACACCTCCGAAGAAACACAAGTCGCTGTCCCGACGAACTCTGAAGCTCTTTCACACTCCAGCTCGTTGCTGACCTGACGGACAGGCTCTCGGCACCCCCACCGGGCGGAGACGGCGGCTTGGCTCGTGCTGCACCCCACACTCGGTTGGCAGTGCACACACACGATGTCTACTGACCTTCGGTCAGCCGGTCAATACCCCGATGGGGTAGAAACAGGGGCTGGGCACAGGCTGCCCCACACCCTGATGGCAGTCAGTTCAAGGTTGGACACAGGGCTTCACCGACACCTGGGGGAACTGATAGCTGCCTTGATCATCTAGCCTACTTCCCACACATTTATCGTTCTTGTTTATCACCAGCAGTCACTCTTCACATAATACATTTCACTGGAACTTGGGGGAAATACCATAACAAAATCTACAAAGTTTCAATACAGTGGGTGCATTACAATTGTCTTTGATTTACACTATGATTGTTTACATTGAAAGAAAGGATTTCCACATGAACCCTTTTTTAAGGTACCAAGAATACAACTATTACATACAAAGGCACGAATTCTGTGTGTCCCATTTTATCAAGAAAAGAATTTTTTTTTTTTAATCATATCATATCACACTATCCGTGTGATTACATTTCAAAGAACGATTTTCGTTTCTCCGTTTTTTAAAAAAAAAAAAAAAAAAAAATGTTCACCATCATCATGAGACGTGTCTAATTACATATCAAGGAACGTTCGCCCCTTTTTGTCTTTCCACAAGAATCAGAATACATTTTCCGATAACTTATGCACAATAATTTTCATTGTTCGCTTCCAGAGCTTAGCAACCCTCAACGCGTTATGAGACTTAAGGCAAAAATATGAATTTTTTTTTCAACAATACAGTGATTCAACTAGATTACCTTTTTTTCGATCACACATCAGTATACATGTTCTTTCTTCTTTCTACTCACTCATCCTCCTCTCGACTCATATTCACTAACTACAACTTCCTACTGTCACCTTATGTCTCGTCAGATCATATCTTGCCATCACCACCACCCCCTTCATCATGTCATCACTACCACCCCCCTTCATCATGACATCACTACCACCCCCTTCATCATGACATCACTACCACCCCCTTCATCATGACATCACTACCCACTCCCCCCCTTCATCATGACATCACTACCACCCCTTCATCATGCCGTCACTACCACCCCCTTCATCATGTCATCACTACCACCCCCTTAATCATGTGTCGTCACTACCACCCCCTTCATCATGTACATCACTACCACCCCCTTCATCATGACATCACCACCACCCCCTTCATCATGTCGTCACTAACCACCCACCTTCATCATCATGACATCACCACCACCCCCTTCATCATGACATCACAACCACCCCCTTCATCATGTCATCACTACCACCCCCTTTCATCATGACATCACTACCACCCCCTTCATCATGTATCCCTACCACATCCTTCATCATGTATCCCTACCACCCCCTTCATCATGACATCACTACCACCCCCTTCTCTGACATCACTACCACCCCTTCATCATGACATCACAACCACCCCCCTTCATCATGTCGTCACTACCACCCCCTTCATCTGTCGTCCCTACCACCCCCTCACTGTTTCCATGGAGATTGCCCCCTCCTCGTTAACCGTGGGGGGGGGCAAACCTTCAATCATTATCATTTTCACTATCACCCAATCCACACTCCGTTTACACACGGGCTTGCCTACCTGGGTAGTGCGACTGAAAGCTGCCAT
>JADBJO010032754.1:10000-15361 GCA_016801955.1 Conus betulinus
AGCATAACGTTTTTTTTTTTTTTTTTTTTTTGATTGGACAAATGTTGGAACACCTAAGACAGAAGATTTTTTTCCCAGTAGAAATCATCTCTGTCTTCTCATTATTCAGCTGGAGCCTATGTCTCACCCAGCTTTTAATGAGGAATGCATGTTTCTGTACTCTTAATGAGAACTGGTTGGCGGAACAATTCACCAGACATGTACTGTTGGTTATCATCAGAGAAACCATGGTGAGACGGAGTATGCTGAGAGACAATGTCAGAGGCAGGTTGAATACAAAGGACAAAGACAATGGGTCTCAGCAGATTCCGGTGGAACACTAATCTGCAGGAGAAATGCACGGCCATTAATGGAAGCAAACAGAGATTGATTGATTGATTGATTGATTGACTGATTGATCTTTAATACACAAGGATGGAGATTTTAGGCCAAAGCCTAGTCTTACAATCTGTCCTTGTTATGCTTACATTATTTCAGCACATATCATTCATATTAAATTTCCAATTCAACAGAGAGAGAGAGAGAGAGAGAGAGAGAGAGAGGAGAGAGAGAGAGAGAGAGAGAGAGAGAGAGAGAGAGAGAGAGTTGCAAGCTATATGAACAGATAATATTCACAGGTGGGAGTCATTGGCAGCAGGGATATTGATCTGCAGGGGCACGGGGCTGCTGAGGCCTGTCACCATCACCACAACACTGTCAACACGACTGTCACCATCACCACAAACACTGTCAACACCACTGTCACCATCACCACAACACTGTCAACACCACTGTCACCATCACACAACACTGTCAACACCACTGTCACCATCATCACAGCACTGTCACCATCAACACAGCATGTCACCATCACCACAGCATGTGTCAACACCACTGTCACTATCACCACAGCACTGTCAACACCACTGTCATCATCACCACACACTGTCAACACCACTGTCACCATCACCACAACACTGTCAACACCACTGTCACTATCACCACAGCACTGTCAACACCACTGTCACCATCACCACAACACTGTCAAACACACTGTCACGATCACCACAACACTGTCAACACCACTGTCACCATCACCACAACACTGTCAACACGACTGTCACCATCACCACAGCACTGTCAACACCACTGTCACCATCACACAACACTGTCAACACCACTGCCACCATCACCACAACGCTGTCAACACCACTGTCACCATCACCACAACACTGTCAACACCACTGTCACCATCACCACAACACTGTCAACACCACTGCCACCAACACCACAGCACTGTCAACACCACTGTCACCATCACCACAACACTGTCACCATCAACACTGTCACCATCACCACTGTCACCATCACCACAACACTGTCAAACACCACTGTCACCATCACCAACAACACTGTCAACACCACTGTCACCATCACCGCAACACTGTCAACACCACTGGTCACCACCATCACCACTGTCACCATCATCACAACATTGTAACCATCACCACAACATTGTCACCATCACCACAGTCACCATCACCACAACACTGTCAACACCACTGTCACAATCACCACAACACTGTCAACACACTGTCACCATCACCACTGTCACCATCACCACAACACTGTCAACACCACTGTCACCATCACCACAACACTGTCAACACCACTGTCACCATCACAAACACTGTCAACACCACTGTCACCATCACCACAATACTGTGAACATCACTGTCACCATCACCACAACAATGTCAACAGTCACTATCACCACAACACTGTCAACACCACTGTCACCATCACCACAACACCGTCAACACCACACTGTCACCAATACCACAACACTGTCAAGACGACTGTCATCATCAACACAACACTCTCAACACCACTGTCACCAACACCATTGTCACCATCATCACAACACTGTCAACACGACTGTCACCATCACCACAACACTGTCAAACACCACTGTCACCATCACCACAACACTGTCTACACGACTGTCACCATCACCACAACACTGTCAACACGACTGTCACCCATCATCACAACACTCTCAACACCACTGTCACCATCACCACTGTCACCATCACCACAACACTGTCAACACCACTGTCACCATCACCCCAACACTATCAACACCACTGTCACCATCACCACTGTCACCCATCACCACAACAACACTGTAAACACGACTGTCACCATCACACACAACACACTGTCACCACACACCACTACTCACCATCACCACTGTCACCATCACCACAACACTGTCAACACCACTGTCACCATCACCACTGTCACCATCACCACTGTCACCATCACCACTGTCACCATCACCACAACACTGTCAACACCACTGTCACCATCACCACAACACTGTCAAACACCATTGTCACCATCACCACTACACTGTCAACACCACTGTCACCATCACCACTACACTGTCAACACCACTGTCACCATCACCACTACACTGTCAACAGTCACCATCACACAACACTGTCAAGACGACTGTCACCATCATCACAGCACTGTCAACACCACTGTCACCATCACCACAACACTGTCACCATCACCACAACACTGTCAACGTCACTATCATCATCGCCATAACACGACTGTCACCATCACCACAACACGGTCAACAGCACAGCCACATCACCACAACACTGTCAACAGCACAGTCACCATCACCACAACACTGTCAACACGACTGTCACCATCACCACAACACTGTCAACACGACTGTCACCATCACCACAACACTGTCAACACCACTGTCACCATCACCACAACACTGTCAACACGACTGTCACCATCACACACAACACTGTCAACGCCACTGTCACCATCACCACAACACTGTCAACACCACTGTCACCATCACACACTGCACTGTCAAAACACCACTGTCACCATTACCACCACAACACTGTCAAAACACTGTCACCACCATACAACACTGTCAACACCACTGTCACCATCACCAAAACACTGTCAACACCACTGTCACCACCCCAAAACTATCACAACACCACTGTCACCATCACCACTACACTGTCAACACCACTGTCACCAACACCACAACACTGTCAACACCACTGTCACCATCACCACAACACTGTCAACACCACTGTCACCATCATTACAACACTGTCAACACCACTGTCACCATACCACAACACTGTCAACACCACTGTCACCATCACCACAACACTGTCAACACCACTGTCACCATCATCACAAACACTGTCAACACCACTGTCACCATACCACAACGCTGTCAACACCACTGTCACCATCACCGCAACACTGTCAACACCACTGTCACCATCACCACAAACACTGTCAACACCACTGTCACCATACACATATACTGAAACTCTAAAGGTCCAACCAAATTAAAAAAGGTAAGTATCACTGTCAAATATATGAAGGTGATATCGGACAGAGGTTGTGTATACAGCAGGAAAAGAGTGGGGTCCTAAGACTGAACCTTGTGGGACACCATAAGGCAGGAAAATGCATCAGACAAGATGCTGAAGATAGAATCTGTTTGACAAATCTGAAAAAAACAAAAACAAAAACAAAAACAAAAAAAAACCTTTATGTGAAATTCAATAATGGTCTTGACACAGTTAAAAAAAAAAAAATCAAAAGCAGCAATGAGATCAGAAGAGAAATAAAGGAGCTCTTTTTTATCTGTCTCGACTTTGAACGTTCAATACATTCTCTTTAAAAGGGAGAACTTTGTTCCAGACTGGCTCTGTATCATGAATGAAACTCAGTCCAAAAGTTGTTTGCATTCAGACGATACATAAGCTAAGATGAAACAAGATTTTTCAAGAGTTTTGAAATGGAGGGATTTGACCTTTTAGTTTATGTTGCTTATAGTCCAGCTGACCACAATGGGCCATGTCAGGGCAGTTACCTCGTCCAGTCACTCTCCATACAGACGTTAAAAAATTCACATTGACGGCACTTAAAAGGATTTTGCATCAAAAGATGACGTTTGCAATAACCCACCTACAGTGCCGGTTTTAAGGCAGTCAGGGAAAAATATCTGAGTAGATGTACAGGTTACAGAGTTAAACAATAATGCAATTAATTTGCATCAAACAAACATTCAAACAAAGAAATAAATTATGGGGCTAACAAAGTTTTATGAAGATTAGGTTTCGGATAACATCAAAACTTGCTCATTAAATATTTGACGAAGGACCTGAACAGACCTTTGAACAATACTATCTTGAATAGATTTGTTTTTAAGTAATTTGACGCTGTTTGAAGGGTTGAGCACAGTGCCCCTGAGGAAAACCAGTAATCCTCAGCCCTACGTCTGGAATCAAGGTGTCCATGACTTTGTGGGCTGTTACCTGACGACTGCTGACTGGAACGAATCAACAGTGTCCAGGTCATTTGGACTGAAAACAACAGAGCCATGAAGTTCTAGACACCGACATGAAAGAGAAGGTTGAGAAGCACGAACATCTTACCTTGTGGTCAGCAACCGTGCAGAAAGCAGGAATGGCTGGGCTTGGTGTTTACCGTGTATTTCAAGGAAACAGCTCAGGGAAGATAACGGAGCAATCAGCATGAATTGTGCTGCCGTCTAATGAACCGTTCCATGGCTGGCTCTTGATAAGAGATGAAAAGATGTGATTCTTTCAAAGTGTGGGAATTTATACGGTGGAAGATAGATAGAAGAAGGTAGAATAGATAGAAGAAGGTAGAAAGTCATCTTGAAGCAGCAACAAGCAACGCAAGACAAACAGACCTTGGCGATGGATACAAAATGCCCCCTCTCAAGGCTTTCATGGATGACACTACAGTGATTTCATCCAGAGAAAACGAGACACGTCATGTGCTGGAGAGGCTGGATGACATAGTTGCCTCATCCAGAATGAAGTTCAAGCCAAAGAAATCACGGAGTCTCTCACTGAGGAAAAGGAAAAGTGGCCGAATCTGTGGTCTTCAGTGTTGCAACCAGGCCATTCCAACAGTTACAGAAGAGCCAGTCAAGAGCCTTGGAAGATGGTATGATGATACGCTGAAAAGACACACAGAGAGCAAAAGAAACCAAACAGACGTCGGAAGAAGGTTGGAGACCATTGACCAGTGTGGGCTCCCTGGCAAATACAAGGTCTGGTGTCTGCATTCATGCTGATACCAAAGCTCCTATGGCCTCTGATGATATACGACATCTTGCACCAGCATAGTGGAGGCAATGGAATCCCAAAATCAACAAGTCCACAAGGAAATGGCTTGGTGCTCCACCCTGTCTGGACTGACATAGCGCTGTACTGTCGCCAAGCAAAGCTGAAACTACCACTGAAATTCCATCCTGGAGGAATACAAGCAGGGAAGACAAGACAA
>JADBJO010032756.1:0-15359 GCA_016801955.1 Conus betulinus
TTCTTGTGTCTCGTCCTTTAACGGCTTGCCACCTCGTAATTTTTCCACAACCTCTTTTGAAACGCCTCCTTCTTGTATGGCTGGTACACGGTCATTGAGGTTGATCTTCGCTGGCGGAGGAACATTCAAAGTTCTCTGCCTCCGTCTTGTACTTGGTTTCTTGATTGTGGTGTCTCCTTCGTCGTTAGACATTTTTTTTTTTCTGCCAGGAACGAAGTTTTAACGGGATCGTTTTCCTTAGTAACCACCGAGTTTGCCTGTCGATGACGTTCAATGAAATATGTTGGTTCTAACGCTGGATTTTGATGTGAACGTATCCCACTTCTGACACCATGTTAATTCCGTCCATTTCTTCATACAGACAATGATGAAGACAACCACAATACTAAAAGTTAACTGGACGTTTAATCTAGGCTATGGTTGAGAAGCCATCCATGAACCAAAATAATGACGTTGACCAATCACCGTACTATGCATAACTGATTAAGCCAACAGGGGAAATAACCTTTCACAAACTAAAACAACAATTTTAAACAAAACACAACGAAGGAAAAAAAAAAAAAAGATGAAAGACTGATGTAATTCGTAGATCGAACTAACAGGTTTGTTCGGCGACGTGCCAGTGGTTACGTAATCCATGATCAAAAACGGGGGGCTGGAATGGGCTGGCAACGGGACCTGACACACACCCTCCCTCAAGATTAAACTCTACCGTTTAATCAAACACACCGAACGCAGGGAAACAGAAGTGCAGTAGTCATCCACTTGATCTACATTCGAACTTAAGTAGTCACTACGGTCACAGCCAAAGCGGCACAGACTCAGGATACCTGTTAGTGTAGTCGACCATCACCAACACGAATCGTTCCCTTAACTAGATACCTGGAACACAAGGGGGCCGTACTAATCAACTCTCCACCCTTCTTCAACACTGCTTCCTCCAGTCAAAACAGCCCTGACCAACGGCCACTGGCATATCACTCCTTCCCTTGTCAATCGTACTTTTGACACTTATGACGCACGAAGTTCTACAAGTACCGTTGCGATATCTCGAACATTCCAGCCAGTAGAAATGTTGAACGGCTCTCGTGCTTGGTCACTCTTCAGTCCTAAATGGCCCTACCAACAGCACATCATGGGCTAGCTCTAACAAACTGTCCCAACGCAAGATCCTGGGCAACGCCAAACCTGCGTCGAGTGTCATATGAGTTTTGGAAAATTCATCAGCATGGATGCCATCTATATATGGCTCGTAATACACACAGTTGAAATCATTCCCCAGTGCTCAGCAGCCTGCCGAGACGCAGTAAAGTAGTGGGGTCACGCCTTTGCCAATTTCTTCATCCATCTCAGCGTGGTACATCCAGATACCGCCTCATTACTGGTAAATCCTAGAGGGTGTGGTTCCTTGATCTCGCTTCGCCTGAGGGCCGTTTTTGCACAGCAAGCCACGCGCACTTGGCGTTGGGTATAATGGCGCACTTTTAGTAGTTCTCCCGCCAAATCCTTCTTGCTACACATTCTCTAATCACGCAATCCTCAACGGGGATTCTTCGATCACGAGAACCACCACCTGGTCCTACTATGAAGGGGGACTCAAGCGCGCACCTTGGACCAATGGCAAACCTGTGGCGAACACCGGACTCCACCCAACTATGACGGGAAATTACTCTCCATGTGTACAGCTAACTGGTGAGACAAGGGTCGCTCCGCTCACGATAGTGGTAGCTGTATGCACCAGGGTCCCTCAAACCATATGCTTTCCACCTCGTTACACTCTCACTGTGTCACCGCGGTGAGGAAAGTCCCTTAGCGTGCACAGTTTCGACACACAATGTTGGGGTCCTGACGGCACGTCTCGGCCTTATCCTCAACTTTGTATTCGAAGCATTAGAAGTTTTCTGGCAGCTCTTTTGCAACTGTGCCCCTGCCTCACAGATTTGAAATACTTCCATGCATCTATGTGCCCACTTCCTGATTAGGGGTCCTCAGCTCTCTTCTTACGGCGCAAGTTTGTTCAGGAGATTCCTTTTCAAAGGGGTCAACATCTTGGTTTCCTTCTTACCCCATCTTGCCCTCCGCACTGTCCCTGTCCCTTATCTTCGTACTTAGGGTTTCCTTCCTGCTCTCCTAACCTCTACTGTGATGGCCTCGGACCGGCAAACCATCATCAACGGTCCCTTAGCATGAGTGACCTCCTGTCACCCTCCACGTGCAGATCTGGCGATAGATCCTGGTTATAGCTGAATTCCCCAATGCATCAGAAGGTCAGCTACCAATACATCCCAACCAGTAGATCTCATCTTATCTCGGCTGCGATACACCACGAGGAAAACACTTGACCATCATCCTTGCCAGCAAAATGAGTATAAAGGTTTCATAGCTGAGTAAGAATGGGTCCCTTCATCAATGCGTTCTAAACTTGCGCCTCATATGGCATCTGCATCCACGGCCCGCCCCTGGGAAATACTTCATGTTAGGGTCACCTTAACCCTTCTGGTAACTCTCCCATCATCCTTTTGATGGCCCATTCGCAACACTGCCTCTCTACCTTCCTTGCAGTAGCGCAACCAACTCCAGGCCCATGCCCTCTGCGTCCCAGCCACATAACTCGGCGACCCTCTCAAATGATGGATGTAAGCGTCCAGATCATCAGCGTCTTAAGTGTGATCTATCTTCACATGCTTCCAGCCTTCTGTTCGTGCTCTTCTCTTACGCCTATCGCGTTCTCCCCTTGCTTGCTTGGTCGTCTATACCCTAATATTTGCATCCTTCTCCTTCCCATTCTTTGGCTACTCTGCAACTTGATCCTTCTCCTTATGCTCTTCCTGCTTCGCCTGACAGTTCTCTTCTGCTGCTTTGGCCGCCGTTTGCCTCCTCAGCTTCATTTTTTAACCTTACGGTCCTTTAATAACTGAAAAACTCCCAGGTCTTTTCATCCTCCTTCAATGCCTGCTCTTCTTCCTTCCTGACGCTGCTCTTCTTTCTGCTCCCTATCTATGCGACGCTGCTCTCCTTGTCCTCTTTATCCTTCAGACACTCTGAGCCTCTGCTTCCTTAGGGACCTGGACTGACTTTTAGCTCTGCCGCTAGCAAGCTATTGCTCACTAGACCTCCTCCTTGGCAGTCTTGATGGATTCGGTAACGTACTGTACCAACGTCCGATCCAGTGAACCCCATCTCTACTGCTTCGGCCTTAAATCTCTTCGCCATCTCCTTATGCTTCTTCGCCATTTCTTCTTCCTCCGTTTGTACTGGTACTTCAGCCATGTCGCTACTACTATCCCGTTCCTTTCTGTGATCTAATGGTCTAAGGCTAGCCAGCCCTTTCTCCCGGCACTCCATTCAGACATACACTGCGAGCGATTTCCATACACAAGAATCGTTCCAACAGTACGGTTTATCAACTCGGTCTTGGTCAAAAGGTTCAAGGCTTCACCTTCCCCACAACTACATCTCAGTTCATCTTCATGTCATGACATCAGACACGAATCATAATCAAATTCGAAAAAAACAAAATCAAAATCAAAATTGACTGAAGTAATGACAATAAATAGACACGTGTAATGGTAACTGACCAAACCACCTGTGTCAATATTTTCAACCCACCACGCATATGCACTCTCGACACTTCGTTAAAATCAAAGTTAAAACACCCTTGCACTCTCACTCATACAACACCGCATTCGCTTCACAATCAATTATATAAATGACTACATATTTACATCACTATTATGAACCGTCTAAACCACTGCATCCACACTATGTCACACGCAGCAGTCTATCTCATTCGCACCAACAACGGAGAGCACATGTTCTTACACGCCTGATTGCACAACTATTCTGCTGTGCTGTCTCCGAACAAGGCACACACCCGCCAACCACCTACGGTCCTATTCTGAGTTCCTAATGTTTTGAGGCTGTGTGCCTGATATGGAAATGTCCCAAAAACTTCCCTTCTAATCAACCCAACCTACAGCTAACCTAACAGGCAAAATATCTACCCTAATTTACCCGTATTATACCTATATTTTATCCTTACCCACCCTTAAATAAGTAATACCCTGCATCTTCACCACATGTCTGGCTCGCTAGGGCTGGAATTATAATTACAGAGGGACAGACAAATTTACACTATTTCCCCAACACAGATTAGGACAATCAAAAATTCAGATAGTAAAACATACCACATTTATTCTTGCATTTGACGTCACATCACAGAAGTACATCAAACATAATTCATTTGCTACTATACACTTACACTCACATTACCAGCATTCATTCACTTCTCGCACGCTGTCCATTCACTAGCATTCATTCACATTCACCCTCATACAATGACATTCTAGACTATGCATTGACAAAATCCTCTCCATTAGGAGCTCATCATAGTCAATTAATAATAGCCCTTTTCTTCGTCAACCAATGACATCAAAATTGTTCTTCACACTATAACGGCCACTTTGGTAACAAAATTAGAATAACTGTCAGGTCAAAGAGACTGGTTGCAAAATCAGTTCACCAACACACAACTTCTATCTTCACCTACCAACCGTTCACTAATCAGATCTCCTCTCACCCACACATTCACAGACACGCTGTTCGTAGGCTGTTGCTGTTCTTCCCGAGTACTTGCCCGGACTTTCCCTCTTGAAGAGCCATTGTTTTCTTTTTGTAGAATTTTTCCGCCCGCATAATTATCCAAGTTTATAGCTTATAAAAGATACCATGTGAAGGCCTCCACAAACTAAAGGGTAGAGGTTAACGGTTGTCAGGATCTGATTGTAGATGGGGGGAAGTTCAAAGCCTTGATCTCTGTTCAGGCTGGGGCGTCTGGTCTTGATTTTCGATGGCTTCTTTAACTTTTCTTTTTGTGAGAAAGGGCTCTGTAGATAAGATCTTGGTTTCTTGGGGGCTGAAACTGTGGCCTGTGGCTTGTAGGTGTTCGTGTATGGCAGAAGTAGATCGGTTTTGGTGTTCCTGTAGGCGGGTGGTGAGTGGTCTTGCTGTGTCAAGACTGTGCCCATACCTACATTGGCACGCACACACAAACACACACACACACACACACTTCACAGCCATCCATACATGTGCTTGAGTGCACACGCTCTCTCTCACTCTCTCTCTCTCTTGCTCTCGCTCTCACTCTCTCAGGGTTTCTGTGGTATGCAAACTTGTTAAGACATGTTTGTTGAACGCTAGTTTTTCTAGTTCATTTTGTATTGTGGCTCCACAGTCAGCAGTGTCATTTGTGAGGTGCCATGTCTTTTTTACCACTGACATTCAGGCGCATTTGCTCACGTAGGTTTTTTTTGTAATGTTAAAACTGGCAAAATTAGGATTTCGGTGTTAAAGATAAGATTGGATGTGTCCCCTCGGGACTGCTGCTATCTCTATTTTGTTATGGACATGTGCTCCAATGATGCAGTGATGTGGAGCTGAATCCAAGACTGGGCTCATGAAGACAAACAACAAAGCAGCAAACCCACCAGGACAGCGCTCAAAATGCCGCAGACAATGAACATGGACCCAATTCCTCTGTACCTGCTCCCTCTGCACTCTTGTCAGACCCCACTCTGAGGGATGTCGTAGCTGTGTTGACTGTTTGACCCTTAGTCTGATCGAGTGAAGACATGACAGTTTATGAAGCAAATGTGTATGAATCTCCAGGATGAAATGACTGTAAAAAACAGTAAAAGTAGGAAAATGGCTGTTTAACAGATGAAACTTGCTGCCAGAGTGGAAGCCTTGGACAGAAAAGTGGATAATTTAGAAGGCTAGGCTAGTCTCACAGGAAGGATGTCCTAAAACTTTGTATTCCCAGTAAAGACATTGAGACGTGGCAGGACTGTGAAGGGTCAGTATGCGAAAATATTACTGATAAAAGGGAACATAAACAGATGAGGTTCATTTTTGACGAGTCACGCCGCTGTTCCCCAGGTTCTTTGTTCCCCAGTCTCTATATTCCCCAGTCCCGGTGTTCCCCTCAAGAAAAAAAAAAAAAAAAAAAAAACAACGAAATTCAGTCCCAAAGTTCCCCAGTTTCGTTGTTCCCCATCCTGGGGCGATCCCGCTGTTCCCCATTCCCGCAAATCCCCGGTCCCGGTGTTCCCCAGGCCCGCTGGTCCCCAAGTTTTTGCCGTTGGTGGTGCTGGTGGGTTTTGCTGACTTGAACATTGTTACTGTTGTTTTTCATTGCTATAGGCGAGGCAGTGGGAGGGGTGGGGTGGGATGGGGAAGGAGGGAGGGGGGGGGGGGGAGGGTCGGGGTATTGGGGGTGGAGCGGGAGGGCCGTAGAAGAGGGGTTTCATGCCAACTGGACAGCGCTGGAACCATCAGGCCAGCACTTGCATGACCCCATCAGGTCTGTGTAGACAGTCTAAAAGTAAAATGGCCCGTTGCGAAAGAAAAGGTGTAGCTCACGCAAAGTGTGATATAATGGGATAGGAGTTCAAAGTGTAAAAAGAAGCACATCACTGTCAAAACCCTTTTCTGGCGTCACAAATTCATCCCTCCCGTTCTAGAATCATACATGATCGAACCGTTTTTCTTACCAATTTGACCAAGCAACTCATAGCGAAATTGCCCCCCCCCCCCCCGTTGGAACGGTGCCCGGGCAATGCGCCCTGGGGGCCACGCCAAGTGACGCGCTTCGCAGACGACAGAAGCGCGATGACGCTTCCAATGTAGCGGTTAAAATGGGAACAACCTGAGTTGACACGCGTAGGGCACATGCAACTCTCTCTCTCTCTCTCTCTCTCTCTCTCTCTCTCTCTCTCTCTCTGCGGGGCAGGGGAAGGGGGGGCGGGGGATGTGCATTTTTTTTCTATTATTTTTGTTTACCTTTCACAAAAACAAAAAGATTTCCAAACACTGGATGGGTCTGAGCAGTTTGATGACGTTCCATCAAATACTTCTACACGTTCTGACCTCCACGTACACACACACACACGCACGCACGCACGCGTCCCCCCTCCACCCATGCATGCACTTAACACCCCCCCCCCCTCCTCACTGCCCCCATACAACCCAGAATGGAGGAGGGCGGGCGGGGGAGGGGGGGGGGGGGAGGGGTTGTTGTTACGTCTTTTTCCACATGAAGGTGATTTCGAAGACGGGGACACTATGGAAAAGGCAGAACAAATTTTGCCTCTGACAGGACTCGAACCCGAGAGACCCTTGGGATCACGAGACCGATGCTCTACTACTGAAACCATCCCATCCCCTGTGGGTCGGAGGTTAGGAGGGAGGAGGGGGTCGGGGAAAGGCAGGTAGGAATGTCGTGTGACAACTCATTGCGGTGACATTCCTTACCCAGCCTTTTTCCTTGCCACGACATTTCGTTGCCAGAAATTTTGTAGAAGTAGGTCTAGCACTACTCCCCTCCCCCTCCTCCTACCCAACACTCACACGCACGCACGCATCAGTGCACGCACACACAGACATCAGGCGAATGTGGGATGTGCCCGGCGCAACCTCTTGTTGTACAGTAGGGTCCGTACTGGCGCTAACGTGCATTTGAAATCTGTTTGGGGAACAGCGCTACTGGGGAACAGAGAACCTGGGGAACACCGGTACGGGAACAGCGGCATGCTTTTTCGGTCGGGGAACATCGACATTGGGGAACAGAGACACGGGGAACAGCGCTACTGGGGAACATAGAACCCGGGGAACACCGGCACGCTCCCCCCGTCTAAACTCAAAGCGGAACATTGCATGTTCTTTAGAGACTAAGACACAATTTGCAAGCAAAACAGGAACTGAAGGGAAATCTTAGCGGATGTTGTCTTTTCTTTTCTGGGTTTAGGAGACCAGAAAAAAAAGCTTATCTCATACTTGAAGTCTGCTCAGTCACAAGACGCGAAAGTGATCATAGTGCATTACCATCTTGTGACTGACAATAAGAGGTTTGGCCTGGATGTCAGTGACAACTTGGTTGAATTAAGATCGGAATCAGGCTGCCCAGTCATTGAAAAATTCCCTTTTGTCAAAGTCGCTGGGAAGGCAAAAATTTTAGCTGTTACAACATGGTGTTCATATTCCAAATTCACAAGTTTGTCACTTTTAACTGGAACAATGAACTATTCTTATTTGATACAGATAGGCCTAAGCGACGAAAAATCCCTCGCAGGTTATCACTGACATCGACGTGGGCAGCGATGTTTAAATTTTAACGCTACACAGCAACAGATGTGTAAACTGCAGGAAAGGTGGATTTGATTTTTGATTGCCATGTTTTATGATATGTCTTCCATTGTGGATAGTGATGTCATGTTATCTACTGTGAACATTGGTGTGTATGAAAACATGGAGTGTTTAGAGAGAAAAAGTGTATGATAGGGCAGGGAAATTGTGATGGTGAATGTATACATGCTGATGAAATAAACAACAGTGTTGAATGTTTCAGTACAGTTGCAGTTAACAGTGGCGATGACACAGCTCTTTCGAATGGGATTGTTTTGTGGGTGACTGTGTGAATGGTGATAATTATAGCGCAACAGAAAATCAAATTTGTGGACGTACCGGTGATTGTTTTACTGACGTGGACATGACATTAAAACCATAAACAGCAGCAAGGATTACATGCACTTGTCTTTGGTGACCATAGCAAAATAAACATGGAATTGAAAAAATGTTTATCATGTTTAGAAGAACACTCATTTGTCCAGTCACAAAGACAAGATAAGTCATGTGGTCAGAGCATGCATAAACTGGTAAATAGCGCGTAGGAAAATATGTGTGGATTTTTCCTAATCTACACAACAGAAAATTTTATATAATCCATTTCTTCCTTTGATTTTTTTTTTGTTTGGTACAAACCTTTGCCGAATCGTATGAGTCAAATATTTTTTCTAGAACATGAATTATTGATAAAAGAAGCAGAAAGACTTGAAAGAGGGTGGGTGTTCAGAAGGATTGGTTTGTACGGTACAAAAAAGTTTTTCTTCTGTATGTGTACTAAATGGTTTTTGACTATCAGTATTCAATGTTATCATGCTTGATAAAAGATAGTTTTTGTTTGTTTTAGTAAGAATTTTTTTGCTTGTGGCCCTTTTTCTCCATGTAAGGTTTTCAATAATGGTATAGAATTGTTGGAAAAATAGTGTTGTCAATAACTTGTCCTTTGTTGATATTGAATTACGATTTTGTGGTGACATGCACGAACTAAAAACATTTTTCCCAGAGATTGTATGCGAATTTGAATTTATGTATTATGCAAACATTAGTTGTAAATTCATTACATCAAGGAAATTAACAGTAACCTTGAAAGATCTTCTCATGACAAGGTATTAAATTTGTAAGGAAAGAAATTACTTGACATACGTATCATATTTGGACTGACAATTCTAAACATAGTACGTAATGGTGACCTCGAGGTCATTTCACATACATTTCTGATATGGAGATCAGTGTAAAAGACTACTTTTTAGCATGTTTACCCCGTTCGAATCAGCGTATGAAAGGGTTACTCTTAACGATATGGAAAGAGATGATTCTGGCCACTTATATTGCTTTTGGCCACATGCCAGTTTTGTTTCTAAATGTAGAGGATACTTCATTTAATGATATTGCTGGAACCCATATCATGGTCAACAGTTCACCAAATGGTCTTTAAAAAAGGTTGAAAACTGCTGAAAATCTAATTCATAAGAGACATTAATGAATCATTGCCTTTCTTTTATACAACTGTCAGAGAACAAGCTGAAATTATGAGAAAAAAAAAAAATTCCATAAATGTTGGTTTTAAACAAAAATGCAGGTGTAAGTTAATCAGAACTTTTCTGAAAACATTGGATATAAAGGTGATAGAGCATCATTCTGTATTGCAAGAGTGGAGTACCAAATTTCAAATTAGAGAAAAAAAAATGGAATGATTCTTTTTGAATGATCTTATGTCCTTTGTAAAAAAAAAATCAGCAGTTTTTATGGAATACTACACAAAAGATCTCGAAAAAAGAAATAACAACTTGCAAATAATATTCTAGCGCATTACTGGTTCTTACGTTTTAAAAAATTTGTTGGAAAAGGATGATGAAATGCCATAAGCAGTGAAGAAAATAGTATCATAGCCCCATTATCCAGAAACGAAATATTACTAGCTATTTAGAGAATGGAAAACTGGTAAAAGGCTGGATCATATGGTATCATTATGGAGTTTTGCCAAAAATTCTGGTGAAACTCACTCTGTTTGATTGCTGGGATTTATCCAGAGGATTGGAAAGAATCCATAATATTGCCTTTATTTTAAGATAAGGGAAATAAATGATGTAAACAGTTGTAAAGGTATTTCTTTGTGCCATGTATCTGGTAAACTCTATTGTCCAGTTGTTTTTTGTGTGTGTGTGTGTGTGGTAAACTCAATAGTTCCGTTATTAATAGCCAGTTACATAAATGGATATCTCAGAATACTATAACTGAAGAACGTCAAGCAGGATTCAAGACAGATTGTTCAACAATGATTTATTGATCATATGCTTAGCGTACTAGCCACAATTAAAAAAAAACAATTTGTAAATAATCAGAAGTTTAAATTGCTTTTTGTAGATTACAAAAAATCCTGTGATTCATTTCATGGAGAGTGTTACTGCCCATTTCATTAAAGAATGGAATGGAAGGTAAATTGCATCATTGTGTAAAGAGTTGTATAGTGACAGAAAAGGAAGAATGGGATCTGAAGCAAATTATCAGATTTTGTCATGTGTATCTAAGGAGACAAGCAAGCGATGTTTGTTGCCTAGTTTTTTTTTTTCTTCCGTCAGAAATGAATTGGCTACAGAAATATTCAAACTGGAAGGCATGGTGTAACTTTGGTCCTTTGAAGCTATTTATTTTGCGTAATGCTGCCGACATTACTTTATTGTCTAGAAGTGTTGTTTGTCTTCAAAGACAACTGAATAGCATTGTATTCTACTGTAAGCATATTATAATTAAAAGTAAATATGAATAAGACCAATATGGTGGTTTGTGTTTCATAAAGGTCAGTATTTGGCATGAAGTATGGGGCAATATCTTGTGGTATCAACACATGTAGCCTATGATTTTTGTTTCACAGCCAGATATTTTAAATAGAGCAAAGAGGCAGTCATAGTTATACTTTATGTTTTATATAAACTGAAGTGTACACACATTTTCAGTTCTCTCAAAGTTATTTGACTCGCAGTTGCAGCCAATCTTATCTAAATATGAAGTGGAAATCTGGGTTCTTGAGAAAAGTGTTGAAATAGAAAATGTGCGATTGTATGCTGCGAAAAGATTGTCCAATGTAGTTGGGCAGGAGTGACATAATCATATCTGTAGTAATGACAGATTTGGGCAATACAGATTCTTTAATTTTTAACAATGCATATGATTGAATCATTCACATTACAATGGATATGAATAGGTACATATTAAATGTGCACTTAGTAAGTTTAGATTTGATCTTTCTGACATTAATTGTCATTATTTTAGGTAAAGCACCATGTATGCAATGGATTGACATGCTGTTTATGTAATCTAGTTAAGTACATGAGATCCATTTCCTTTTTTGCAGTCCTGCTTTTCATGATCTTAGAATGAAATTCATGTAACCAAAATGTTACTCTGAACTTGTAATTTTAGAGGAAATCCACGCCTAGTGTCAAGAAATGAAAGCATCCTTTTCAGTCTTACTATGTAAAGTCATGAAGCACAAAAAAGGTTGCATACTGTATATTCTTAATATTTGTTTGTATGGTTCATTTATACGTTTTTTCCTTTTCCTTTTCTTTCATGTTGATATTGATAATATGTGTATTACGGGTATCACCGCTCCAGTACAGGGCTGTGCCTTAACCTGAAAAACTTTTTTTTATATTTCTCTGTCTCGCTCTCTGTCTCTCTCTCTTTCCCAGACAGAGCCATAAAGCACACACACCACATCCATGCACTAAAGGTCACACAACACACGTGTGCACATATACATGCACACACGCAGGCACGGTGCCCACTGTTGAAGTCAGTTCTGAACACAACAAATCATTTCCTTAAATGTGCCTCCTTTGAATGCAATAATCTACAGGCCACTATACATCTCTTGCAGGACAGCCAGCAATCACTTAATGCCTTTTACTCAAATCACAAAGCAATGGCTCATTCAGCCCTGTCATTCTGCAGCTTGCTAACAGTTTTTTTTTTAAACTCTGTATTGGTCGTTGCTTTCTACCCTGTACGGTTTGGCCTTGATCAACTGAGTGACTCAGAGCACCAACACTCCCACTGCTATCACAGTTGCTGTCGATGACAAAGCCAACAGCTTGCTGTTGTTAAGGGTTCAGTTTTGGTCTAGCTTTGGTCACACTCATTATCCAGTGAGAGTTCATCCAATTTAGGATCATTAGCATATGAATGTTGTTCATCTGAATCGGCATTTTCTATTCCTAACTCGCCAGTGCACGTACCTCTTCCATAGTAAATGTAGTTTAGGTTCCATTGCTTGAACCCTTGACCATGACATCATTGAGGTTTTGAGGGAGGAGATAGCGCTGAGAAATTATGAATGGCTACTACTCATTTGCAGGTAAATCACTTGACCTTGACTTTAGTGATGTCAATCTTTCTCTAGAAATCTTTCTCCTGAAACTAGAAAATAAAGTTTAGACATTGGAAGTCCCATCTCCTATTTGCTCAGCATGCTTTTTCTCTCACATTGCTGTGTAAAGGTTAATTTATTGGGCATAAATTTCTACTTTTAGACAAAGAAAAGCATTTTTTCAGTAATACGGTTGAAATGATAAGAGAAAGGACTAGAGTAGGATGATATTCATTGGAAGCCTTTGTTAGAGGTCAGTGTTAGTTTTTCATATAAAGACAAACATGTTCCAGGGTGGTGGGCAGGAGTGAAGAGGGAGAGTCTGTAAAGGGAGGCATCTTAAGTTAGAGACCAGTACAGTATTTAAACAATTTATCATTGCTTTATGCATCTAATATTGGGAAAAAAAATGTTCCAGAAAGAAACACAGTCTATGGTTGGAGAGACTTTATTTGGACATTAGTCTATAATAAAGAAGGACAAAAAATGTTTGGGAAAAAGAAAATTAAAATCAGAGAGTGACAGTAATCTCTGTAAATATATGGGGGGCATAATTTACTGTTGAAGACAGCGGATGATTTTAACTTGTACGCAGAATTTTAATAATTGAACATTGAAAAAACAATTACAAATGCTGAAAATCTATTAACAGAATTAACTCAGTAAATTAAAACAGTGTTTTTTTTTTTCTTCCTTTCTATGTCTCTTTGTGACTCTTTTCCCCCAGTCATCCGTTTCTCTCTTGAATTTTGAGTTTATTTTTCATTAGATTAAAAATAATTGTAATTAAAATGGATAACTCCGTGTTGATTGGTTTTCATTTCAATTGTGTAAACTATCAGTTTCATGATATGGTTATAGCACACATTTCAACTGTGACATAACTATTTCGATGTAAATGTCATGATCAGAATTTCATTTTGTTGGTTTATAACTAGAATTCTTGAACCAGAATTGAAAAAAAGCTGAGATTCAGAGTTTCTTAAGACGAAAGTAATAGTTTTTCTTTTACTTTTGTTTTTGTTTGTGTGTGGGAGTAGGGTGGAGGGGGGTGGGGTGGGGGTGTTGCTGTTGTTGTTGCTACTGCTGCTGTTGTTTGCTGTCTTTTCAAGTGTAGAAGATTATTATGACAGCTTTTATATGATGTGAATAGTGGGTGCTACCTTGATGACTGATATGAAGAGGCTCTGTTCAGATACTTGAGCATTACCTGTACAACTGTTTCTTTAGTCTAGCTTTAATAAACTTTCAAATAATGATCTGAAGCACCAAATACTGTAAGTTGATGATAGCCATTTTGAGACCGTCACTTGCAATTGCGGAATTACATTGGCATGATATGGGACATCATGGATTTAACTTTGTTTACCACACCAACGATTCAACTTTGTTTACACACCACGATTTAACTTTGTTTACACAACAGCGATTTAACTTTGTGTACACACCAATAGATGCGCACTGAAACCAGCCCTCAAAGGGTCATGAGTGGTTGAAAGGGTTCTAATACATTTAAACTGAAAACTGCACGTTCAAACTTTTTAGAGGAAATGGATCTTAGATGAACATAAGTGATATTTTTAGTTTAAAACAAAAAGTGAAAGAACCATGTTTTCCAGTATTTTAAGGTTTGTTTGTTTCATGAATAGATTATAAACCATACAGAGCAATAGCATACAAAGCAGCAGGCAAGAAAAAAAAAAGTTCACATTTGTGTGTGTGTGTGTGTGTGTGTGTGTGTGTGTGTGTGTGTGTGTTGTGTGTGTGCTTGGGGCGGAGGGGGAGGGGGGTTTCAGTTATTGCATATTGAGGCACACTGGGTTGAACAAGGAGGGGGGAGAGGGGTTTCAGTATTGCATATTAAGGCACACTGGGTTGAGCAAGGAGGGGGAGAGGGGGTTTCAGTATTGCATATTCAGGCACACTGGGTTTGAGCAAGGAGGGGGAGAGGGGGTTTCAGTATTGCATATTAAGGCACACTGGGTTGAGCAAGGGGGGAGAGGGGGTTTCAGTATTGCATATTCAGGCACACTGGTTGACAAGGGAGGGGGGAGAGGGGGTTTCAGTATTGATAGAGAGGGGTTTCAGTATTGCATTCAGGCACACTAGGTTGAACAAGGAGGGAGAGAGGGGTTTCAGTATTGCATATTTCAGGCACACTAGGTTGAAGAAGGAGGGGGGAGAGGGGGTATTCAGTATTGCATATTCAGGTAGAGGGGGTTTCAGTATTGCATATTGCGGCACACTAGGTTTGAACAAGGAGGGGGATGAGGGGGTTTTCAGTATTGCATATTCAGGCACACGGGTTTGAGCAAGGAGGGGGGGAGAGGGGGGATGTAGAGGGAGTTTCAGTCATTGCATATTGAGGCACACTGGGTTTGAGGGGGGGAGGGGAGGGGTTTCAGTATTGCATATTCATGCGGGGGGGTTCAGTATTGCATATTTTCAGGACACTGGGTTGAGCAGGGGGGGGGGGTGGGGGGGAGAGGGGGTTTCAGTATTGCATAATTCAGGCACACTGGGTTGAGCAAGGAGGGGGAGAGGGGGTTCCCAGTATTGCAAAGTTCAGGCACACTGGGTTGAGCAAAAGAGGGTGGAGGTAGAGGGGGTTTCAGTATTGCAATTCAGACCCATTGGGTTGATACAGTGCTGGAAATTTATATTTGTAAAAAAATGGTTTAATGGTCGCATCTTATCTCAGAGTTGATTCATTAGTATTAGTATTATTATTTTTTTGCCACCCTAATGGGGTCCCTTTTGTGGATTTGTGGCTGTTTGTTTTAGGTAATTTAATTTGACCCCCTTTTTA
>JADBJO010032757.1:0-2500 GCA_016801955.1 Conus betulinus
CAAAGCCAATATGGTTAATGCACAAGCAAAAAGGCAATATTGGTCTATTTTTTGCACAAATGAAGTATCAAATCACAAGGACATGCAAAAGTCTGGGAAAAACTAAAAACTATGAAGAATGGAATTAACTTGCCACAGTGTCCTATCAAACTGGACAACTCGGAGATACCTACAAATCTAGAAAAAGCTGAAGAATTTGCTGAAATGTTTGCAAATTATAGTACAAATACTGGACTGTCAGATAAAGACAGGACATATAGAGGAAATCAAGAAAAAAATAGAACACATAAAGAAACAAATAATATAACTGAATCGTATATAAATGCTGATATAACATTGTACGAAGTAAAAGAATGTATTCAAGTCTTAAGAAGAAAACATCCGTTGGTTTAGACGGAATCTCAAATGAAATGTTGGGACACCTGCCAAATAATGTTATAGAATTTCTTCATTTTTTCCTACAGAAATGCTGGTCTGATGGTAGTATCCCTCTCGTCTGGAAACACTCAATCATCATTCCAGTACACAAACAAGGAAAGCCCAGAGCAGAGAAAAAACAGCTATCGTCCAATCGCCTTAACATCCCACACATGCAAACTAATGGAAAAGATTGTTTTAAATAGACTAGATCATTATTGCGAAAAATATAAAATAATACCTGTCAACCAAGCTGGCTTTCGAAAAGGCAGATTTACAACTGAACATCTCGTTAAATTAACAACCCAAGTAAAGCAGCAGTTCGCAAGACGAAAAAATATACTAGCGACATTTTTTGATGTCCGAAAAGCATACGATCAAGTTTGGCACACTCGCCTTCTCTATAAACTTAAACACATAGGCATAACAGGTAACACGTACAATTACATTGCCAGCTTTCTATCTAATAGGTTTATACAGGTAAAGCTTGGAAATTCATATTCAAACCCCAGACAGCTAAGTATGGGTCTGCCTCAGGGATCGGTTATTTCTCCAATTTTTTGTTTAACATCTTTTTAGCTGATCTTCCGAAAGACCTGTCCAAAGATACCACTTTAGCTCAATTTGCTGATGATATTTGTATGTGGATGAAAGTGACAATGAAACGTAAAACTCCAGTCAGGGCTTTGAACCATATAAAGAAAGTGTATCAACATGAACTTGATAAAATCAACAACTTTATGATAGAAAATGGACTCACCTTATCATTGGAAAAACAAAAATCATGCTGTTTAATTCAGGCTATGACCCAAATAAATTACCTGAATTCACTATTAATGGTGCAATCATAAAATATACACAAATAGTCAAATTTCTGGGCGTCTACCTCACTTCAAAACTTTCGTGGAATTACCACATCGACTACATAACAAACAAAGCTAGAAAAAGTCTGAACTTTGAAGGTAATAAGCAGCAGACAGCACTGGGGACAGGGACACAAAAGCACTAATATCTCTCGCTACCTCCCTTGTACGATCACGGCTGACGTATGCCCAGGAGGTTTTTTTCAGCGCGCTCCTGCGCACTTGTTAAAGAAACTGCAGAGCATAGATTCCAAAGCTTACAAACTTGCTCTGGGTGTACCAGTACACGCGTCAATTTTAGGAACTTACAGAGAAGCAGGTGTTCTACCCCTCAATGAACAAAGAAAAGCCTCAGCTGCGAAATTTATCATTAAACTTCTGCTTACGAAACATTTTCACATAAAGAAACAAATCTTAATTCAGAAACCGATTTTGCAAAAAGAGCTAGAACAATACAGTCATTGAAGTCCATTAATACATATGCCTCAGATATTATTTGTAATACAGAGCTGAACGGGAAAAAGGTTGCAGTTAAACCTTCTTTTTTTCTCCACTTCCAGAATGGGAACAAAATCAACCAATATTTGACATTGACCACACAGATTTATCAAAAAAAACATTCCCCTAACCTATAAAATGTTTAGTTAATTCCCACTTGGAAAGTAAGTATACAGACTATCTAAAGATATACACCGATGGATCCGTTCTTGAAGATGGAAATACTGGTGCAGCTTTTGTAATACCCTTATTAAAAACAGAAAAACGATATTACATTGGTAAACATTATTCTATTTTACTGCTGAACTTGTAGCCATACTTATGGCATTAATTACATTGTAGATCTTTCGACGGATACATGCAATCTTATTCTGTGTGGATTCAAAGTCTGTTTTACAAGCCATTAAATCCCGAGGCATAAGAAAACGACTGGAAATGACTATTGAAAAAACAAAACATATCATTCATGAGTTGTCTCTAAAGGGTACCAGTATTACCTTTTGCTGGATTCCTTCTCACTCCGGAATCACCCACAACGAGTGGGCAGATCATGCGGCTAAACAGGCAGCGAAAAATTTAGAAGGTTCACAGCATCTCGACATTCAACTAGATCTGCATGAATTAACCAGCGCATAGAAAAAGTGTCTCAAAATCAGGCTGCTGAACTGCACAAAAAAACAAATGGTCAGTATTACCAACACTGTGTACAAGTAAAGAATGCA
>JADBJO010032757.1:5000-15358 GCA_016801955.1 Conus betulinus
GCAGATAAAACAACAAAGACGTCACAATAAATTTTGACGTGACAAGAACTCAAAACACACACACACACACACACACACACAAGGAGGCTGGGTAGACGCAGGCTTAAGAAAGGTGAGTGAATGAAAATCAGAGGAAATCTGGTTTGAAAGTAGACGATTGTTGTTGGGAGGGAGGGGGCACACAACCGTCACTGAGGCATGTGGTGTGTAGCTTACTGGAAAAGCCTTGTCAGAAGTGCTGCAAGTGCGGTACTGGTGTGTACCAGAAATGTTTTGAGTACTGCAGCATATAACAAGAAAGGCACCAGCTGGTATGACTCATATACGTGAATAAACAGTACACACAGAAGTACAGCACAGGGTAGGGTCAGACAAATAGGGAGTGAGAGAACCATGTAGACCTTGTTTGTTGATCTTGCATTACCATCTCCTTGTCAGACGTAGTTAACTGTTTTCTTAGATAAGTCTTTGTCTTCAGTGGCCCTGAACATTTTCAGCAATGCAGTACCTAAAAAATGTACTAAATATGTCACGAAGTGATGTATGATTGAAGCGCTAATAATGAAGAAATACCTCCACCACCACTGCCCTACTCCTTGTGATTCCCTTTTTTTCCTAAAACACATGCACAGACAGACAGACAGGCAAATAGACAGACAGACAGACAGACAGACAAACAGACAGACACACACACACAACACACACACAAATACACACACGCACGCACGCACGCACACCTCAGTTACTTATAGCTCTAACTTATCTTTTAAACTTGTGTATTTAACAATACTTTGTTGTATATATCAGCTGCATCCTAATACAGCGTAATTTTTTTTTTTTTCACCCATCTTAATTGGTGCCTGGACTGGCAGTTAGGTCAGTCTACGACGATGGTGATTTGTGTGATTTGATACATAACACATTTCCAAAGCACCCGGGCCACTGGTTCTTGTCATGACCTCACAGATATCTGGATACATCACACTGGGAAATGTAAGTGAGAATGACGCAGGCCCCTGGAGGAAGGACATCCATCAGCCATCTGGGCATATACTCATGGTTAGTTTCAGACAACTTGAGGAAGGACGTACAAAACATCACCGTGCTTTCGTTACACCAAACCATACAATCATTTAACGGTATCTTTAAATCGAAGAAGTCAAGCAGTCAAAGTCTGGACATCGCTGTACTTTGATTCTGATTTTCACAATGTGTTTGGTTTCTCCAAATATGCTGTTGAGGTGTCTAGAAAGTTTCACAGAGAATACATAGATAAGTATCCATGCTTCCAGTTTTTCATTTCCTTCTTACCCGAGGATAAAACTTCTCAGATCCAACCGACTGGATTGTTGAATTGCTCAGTGGAGCTCTATTCTAGCTTTCAGCACCACGTGACTTGCAACCTGAAGACAGAGTGTGAAGACGGACGAGATGAAACAGAGCACTGCCCATTCAGTAGTGCTGAGTGCCAGGGTCTGGTTGCAATGTGTGGCCATTGCTACAAATCATTTGGAAAGTGCGTGAATTTCAAGGGGATGAGATCCATAGTTCGAAAAGGGTTCATGAGAATTGCGGAAATTTCGGGGCACTTCTAACATTCCTACATGTCAATTTGACCCGTATAGCGTCCTTATAAAAAAATCAGACAGATACTGGAAAACACCTGCTTTCCATTTGGGTTTGTATTACGGTGATAAATCAAAGCCTAGTGTGTACAAACAAAGTGTGTTTAGTGAAGACAGAACTGTCTTTCATCATCACTTTCGTATAAATAGAGTTAGGTCTGGAAAACAAACGTGTAGCTTTCCTACAACTAACACAAATGGTTCTGCATTTTATTATTACATCGTACGTCATTTGGGACAATTTGTGAGATCAGAGTCAACAATACCAAAGACAACACTGATTTTACAACTGAGTTTATATCAACCACACACAAATGTTTCACTTTCAAAGAGGCAATACTCCATGGCAGTCTGTCATGATGGTCAAACGACACATAAATATTTATCATGTGGCTCGAATCAGGACAATACATGTCGTCAAATATTTGCATCCAGCTGTCATTTTTCTGACAAGCGTCAGACATCAACATGTTTAATTCGACAAAGTTTCTTAACTTTGTACCTCCTACATTTATGTGCAATGATGACTTAACTATGACACTGTCATATAGCCTTGTCTGTGACTTCACAGCTGACTGTCTGGATTCCAGAGATGAGTCCTTCTGCAACCACCCTCTTTGTACTAAAACATACTTCGCATGCACAAAATGGTCAGTGTGTCTCATATGATAACACGTGCGATAATATACCACATTGTCTAGACGAATCAGATGAACGCATGTGTTATGCACCTGACCTGAACGTTTTGAGCTTCATTGCAAGAGTTCCATATCCTGCTCTCATCAGTTTTGATGGTATATCACAGTTCATCTCAATGAAACTGAAATCAAATGAGTCATGCCCTGATAGCCACTACCATTGTCGAGGTCAGTTCAACGACTGTCTGCCCATTTACACACGATGCAATGGGATGTATGACTGTATAGAACACCAGGACGAAGCTGGGTGTGAAAAGATGACATGTGCAGGGCTTCTACGATGCAGGTCCTCACTTATATGTGTGCACAGTGACCACGTCTGTGATGGTTGGACTCACTGTCCAATGCATGATGATGAGAGATATGGTGCAATATTCAATGCCCTGAAGACTGCGTGTGTCGTGTGCACGCTCTTCAATGTTTGCAACCTTTTAATGCTAAATTCTTTCCTAAGATGCGCATTTTTGGATGCCTCTGGTTCAGGCATGACACCATCTGATGTCAGTAGCAGCAGTTTTATCTAATTTACTTGGTACTTGCCAGGTGTTCTCTCATAATCCTGCCTGAAATGAAATTCTTGAATTTGAGGTTCATTGACCTTAGTAGGAATGAACTGCAATTTATCATCATATCACTTGCTTCATTGGCTTGGAAAACATGAACTCACTGTCCCTGTCTAACAATCCAGTTACGTCAATCTATGCTGATACTTCCACTGGTGTGCAAAGATCAAAGGTGACATCGCTAGATCTGTCGTATGCAACACTTACAGTATTCGACTCCAAAACATTAGCATCATTTTCCTCGTTTGCATAAACTGAACTTAAGTTTTACTTCCATACATACCATTAGTTCCAACGGTTTTCGCTACACTCCACATCTGACGGAATTATTCATGGATCATAACCTTTGAAAACATTTCCAGCAGACATCTTCAAAGATCTGTCCCGTCTACGTCACATTTCAACCCAGAACTATAAGTTGTGCTGTAGTCAAATACTGCCCAGTAAATTTGATACCTCATCCTGTTATGCCCCTGAGGATGAAATCTCCTCCTGTGAGGATTTACTGGAGTCATGGACCTACCGTGGATTTCTGTGGCTGATGACCTGTCTGGCAGTGTCTGGCAACCTCTTCTGTTTCTGTGCTCGCGTGTTTGTGAAAAGAATGGCTTCATCAAGTGGCTTCATTGTGTTGTTTGTTATAAAACTTACCTTGGCTGACTTCCTAATGGGTGTTTACATGACCGTAATAGGAGTGGCTGATGAGCAGCTCCGTGGTAAGTATCTCCACTATGACGACATATGGAAAAACAGCGTAACTTGTAAGGTGGCTGGGTTTCTGTCTCTGTTGTCTTGTGAAGTATCAGCCCTGATTATCTGCTTGATCACATTAGATCGTTTTGTTGTCATCTGTTTTCCCTTCAGCACCTTGCGATTTAAGAAAACATCCGCGGCGATGGTCTGTCTGTTGACGTGGCTGGGTTGGTTGGTTTCTCGCTTTTTTACCTTTGCTTCCATTAACATCACACTGGGAGTTTTACAGTCAGACTGGTATTTGTATTCCACTACCAATAACCAGGCAAGATTTCAGAGGAAAAACGTATTCTTTCAGTGTGTTGTGATTGTTCTCAATTTTGTTTTGTTTCTGTTTATTTCCACTGGCCAGGCATCGATCTACTGGTCAGTGGGTCCTATTGGCCTGTGTGGAATTTTGGCATCCGTTGGTATCCCCATCCCTGGACAAGTGAATGTGGCCCTGGCAATATTCATCATGCCTTTAAACTCTGCCATTAATCCCTTCATGTATACAGTAAACACGTGGGTCGAAAAGCAGAGAAAATCAAAAGAACTGGGAACTTCTTAACTGGATGCAAGCCCATACTGATTTGATTCATGGCAAATACGCTTCGTGAATTTTTGTCAGAATACATTTTATGTGTATCAACTTTTTAAACTTGCCCTCTATTAAAAGCGTATACTAACTTTTAGCTCTCTCTCTCTCTCTCTATTAAAGTGTGATATGGTCAATAGACAAATCAAACACACACACACACACACACACACACACACACACACACACACCACACAACGCGCACATATGCCTGCGCGCGCGCACGCACACACAGACACACACACACACACACACACACACACACACACACACACACACACACACCACATGATCCCACGCACACACATGGGCCCATGCCCACACATCATACACACACACACCACACACACACACCCACACACCACACACACACACACACACACATACATATATACACACACACTGTCATGTAATGCGGAGCGATATATTACGTATGCTACGCGATTACATGAGACAGTTACAGATTAAGAAAAAAGATTATTGATTCGTGCGTTACACTATAGGTTAGTCGTGTGATACAAGGGAGAGTACTGGACCTGAGCGTGGCCCAGAGTTTGAGTGAATTGCACGTTTTTTTAACACTGTTCACGCGATTTGAATATAAACAGGCGTTGGCCTGTATCGGGTGCGCACTCTGAGAATGGAACCAGACGATTAGATAAAGAAGAGGCTGATGGGTGACTGGCCCAATGAGTAAAGGCAGAGGCCTAATACATACAGAAAGTATGTGAATTGTAGTTGAATGATGACCGGTACTCAAGCCGTAAGTATCTAATTTTTATATGGTGAGAATCTAGATGATTCTCTCCATTTTGTTTTCAAACGGTTTATTGTCGGGAACCGAAACTATGTTTGAAAAATTGAAGAGTTCAAAAAAATGTTAAAGTGTAACATGACTGCTAACTGGCTGGCAGTGTTTTGAACTCGTGTTTTATCCGGTTTGTTATAGCTGGGCCGACTCCCCGTGCGGTAGTAGAAGGGAAAGAGGAGACTGGAGATCGGGGCACTAAGGTGGATGGCTGGGGGGGGCTGCGCGCGTTCCCGGGCCAAGCTCCGATCCGCGGGGAAGATCCAGGTTGGGCAAGAGTTTGTCGCCGACCAGTAGTGTGTGTGACCAGTTTGTGTATGGGATCCCCGCACACAGAGGAAGCCAGTTCCGGACACCACAGAGTAGTGTGCTGTGTGTGGACACTTGCATGCAGAGTAAACCTGCACAACATTAACTGTGTTTAAAGAAGCGTGCTTGTTTGGTTGCACCAGCTGAAGAAAGACAAATAATGAAAATATATACGCTATATGGATTGATTGCCAGAGTAAAAAAACCCCATGGGGATTTTAAAAGAATAAGGAGGGGATGAACCAAAATTGACTTTGTTTGTTTGCGCCTTATGTGTATGGAGTGGATGCAGTTGTGTGTGGAGGAGGAAAAGACGTCAGGTTCGTGGTGTGGTATGTGCGTGCATGCATGGATATCGATAAAGTACGTCTGACAATGGTGACCCCGACGACTTGGACTTTGTTTTTGTTTCGTACCCCTCCCCTTGGTGTGTGATGTTTCCCACACCCATTTTGAATTTGGGAAAAACAAAAAAAAAAAATTATTTGCTTTTTAAGGTATTACTGAATGTTGTGTGGGAACAGTTGATTATTTACGTATAATTACCTTTTCTATTTGGATACATCTACCCCCCCCCCAACACCTTTTCTTTGTATTGTAAAAAATTTCCATTTAAACCCCCTCCCCATATTTCCTTTTTGATTATTATTCAGCAATTTGAACAGAATTTGCTGTGAAATCCCCTCCTCCTTTTGTATTCCCACGTTTTTTTTTCTTCTACTGAGTATTTTAAGGATTTTTCATGTAACACCCCCCCCCCCCCCCCCCCCCCAACCCCCCCCAGTACCCCCCCCCCCTCATTATACCCCCCTCCCCAGTACTTCTTTTTTGTTTTAATTTATTTTTTTTTTTGGTATTTTTTTCTTTTTTAAACACCCTTCTTGTATTATTATAATTGCATTAAATTTGATTCCTTTCATTATTTGAATCAGTTTCTGTTATATTGTATCCATTTCCTGATTTTTTATTTTTCAATTTTGAAATAATTTGGTTTTGTGTAACCTCCTTTATTTTATTGCAACTTTGATTTATACCAACCGTTTGGGTTTGTGGTTGTTGTTGTTGTGTTTTTTTTTTTTTTTTCTGAGTAGTGACAAAATAATTTTTGTTTCTTCCCCAACCCCACTTAAGACTTAGTGTTCACTTTTCATTGGTACCCCCCCCCCCCCCCCCCTTCAAAAGTGTCCCTATGTACTTTTTGTGGGTGTGTGTTTTTTTTTTTCCTATTCTAGTATTTTGTGCTAGTCCCGTCTCCGATTATACGGGTGGGCTGTGCCAGTAGGGTAGTCCAGAGGGCTTTTTTCTAATTTCTAGTCTTACTTTTTTCTTACTGTCTTGGTGATTTCCACTCTGTCTACTTTTGCTGTTTTCTGACTTCATTCTCTCTCTATTTCGTCTTTATCAATAGGCACCTATCTAGTTTGAAAAAAATTTTCTCATTCTCATTTCTTAGGTAGGGTTTCTGATAGTGATTGTGTATTATCCCCCTTTTAGGTGTTGTCTTTTCATTGTTTTAATTAATGTTGTTTTAAGATTTTTTTTGTGGGGTGTATGTATTTGAAAGGATTGTTGAGTGAGTGCCTCTTTTTCTATTTCTACCTCTGTTTGGTGTAGGGCATTGTGTTCCATAGGCTGTGAGCTTCCACCTTCTCTTGCGGGGTAAGCAAGGGGGCATGGCGATGGGAGACGCTTAGCCTTACATAGTTCTTTTTTTTTTTTCGTTTCACAACTTTTTCTTTCCTATTATTTGAATTCGTTTTTTTCTCCTTTCCCCTGGCCACTGATGATTGATCCAAAAGGGTGATCATTTTTTGGAGGCCTGTCCAAATAAACAATTTTTTTTTTTGCTTGGAAATTCTTCTTGGTTTTGCTGTTTTGAAAACATTTTTGTTTTTTCTTTATTAGTGTGTGATAGGAGTGATTGGATTTTGGTGTGAGTGGAAGGAAATTTTACACTGAAACTTTAAATTCATTTTTCTTTTCTTTTTCAAATTTAAAGTAAATTTTCATTGTTCATTTCTTTTTTTTTCAAAAAAATTTGTTTTTTTTTTACTATCTTAGAAAACAAATTTCATTCAAAATGTCGGCCTTTGAGACCTACCTGTCTCAGGGTAAGACGTTAGGCCTTGATGGGCCGGAGTTGATTCAATATGTCAAACAGTGTGAGGATCGCGCTGAGCGCGCAAAGAAAGGGAGAAAGGGAGAGAGAAGGGGAAGAAGGAAAGAAAAGAAAGAGGAGAGAAAGAGAGAGAAGAAGAAAGGATAAGAAAGAGAGAAGAAAAGGATAAAGAAAGGGCAGAAAAGGATAGGGAAAGACAGAGAGAGAAGGAGAGGGAGCAGCATGAGAAAGATTTAAAAGCCATGGAGTTAGAGTTAGAGTTTGAGTTAGAAGTAAGAAGCTTCAGCTTGAAATGGAGAAATTAAAAGCTTTTGGTTGTAACAGACAATGGTTCTGCGCAGGGTTCTGGTGATGCGAAGCCGTTTCTGGTCGTTCTCCTTATATCCCCAAGATGCCTGTCTTTGATGAAAACAAAGATGAGATTGATGCATTTTTTGTTTAGATTTGAGAGTCATGCTACTTCTTGCGAGTGGCCCAAATAAGTGGGGTATTGTATATTGCGTCTCTTTTCAAGGGCAGTGCGTTGACGCTGTATCATTCTTTGGCAGCGAAGGATACTTTTAACATGGGATGAACTTAAGGATGAATTACTTAATTAAGCGTTTACCGGGTGTACCGCCGAAGGATTTCGCGAGAATTCCGTACCGTGCGTCCGGAGAAAGGCGAGTCATTTTCCTGCGTATTTGATTCGGTCTGCGCATTTTCTTGATCGGTGGATTGACTTGTCCAAAACTAAAAAGGATTATGCGGAACTTCGTGATCTGTTTTTGCGTGAGCAGATTTTAAACAGCGTTTCAAAGGACTTGGCTGTTTTTCTAAAGGAAAGGTCGGTTTCGCGAGCGCTGAAGAAATGTGCGAGCTTGCGGAAAAACAGTACAGGGACTGCACATCCTGATCGGAACGTTTGCCCGCAAGGGAAACGGACACGGTTTTCGATGTAAATGTCGCTTCCTTCGCACATCACACCAAAAACAGTGTTGGTTCAGACCGTGGATTTGGCTCTTGGCGTTCAAATCAGAAACGTAATCGTTTACCGTGGAGGTCAAAATTCCCGCGGTGGTCAAAATTCTCGTAGCGGACGGGATCATGGCAGCCGGTTTGAACAGTCTGCTACCGGTGGTGGTCAGCAGTCTGGTCATTTGGGTGCAAATACCGGTACACCTAGAGGTGGTCAAAAACAGCGTCTAACTCTCGGTATCCGCGTAACCGTGGCCGACGACAGCGCGGACAGGCTCATAATACCTCAGGTACACCCGCAGGTTGTTACAATTGTGGTTTGCTGGTTCATAAAAGCTCGGGATTGTCCATCTGTAGAGAGCAGTCAGCAGTGAATGTCACAGGTATGTCAGGCAATGTTTCCGATCCATCTACTGTAGCCCATTCAATGGTGTCACATGTTAACACTGACGGCTTACTGGTTGAGTCAGGAACTGTCAATGGGTTTCACTGTTCTGTGTTGAGGGACACAGGTTGCACTACTGCGGGAGTGCGCCGCGCCGTTTTTTGTTCTTCCACACCAGTTCACTGGTGAAGAACAACATTGTCGTTCTTTTGGAGGTAAGATTGAGGTTTTCCCTCTTGCTGTGGTCTCAGTTAGTACACCTTACTTTGAGGGTGAGGTGCTTGCCTGTGTTATTGAGAGAAACCCAGTAACGGATCTCATTCTTGGTAATCTTCCAGGTGTTACTTCAGCATGTTCAGGTGCTGGTGGATCTTTTGTCCCATGTAATGTGACTACTCGTTTACAGGCAGACAAGGAGAAACAGTTGCCTGTACCGTTGTCAGTGCCTGATTTGTCTGTGCTGGATGTACAGCCTAAGGAATTTGCTGCTATGCAGAAGCGTGATGCCTCTTTGAGCCATTTGTTCTCTTCAGTTGTAACTGAGGTACCTTTCCCCCTTTGACTAAGCCTGTTTTTGTTTTTTTTAATGATGTTCTATGTCGCTTGGTCAAGGACAAAGGTGAAGTTAAGCGTCAGGTGGTAGTTCCTCAGGAGTTACGTAACGTTGCTTCATACTGCGCATGACAGCATTTTTTCTGGTCATTGTGGGATCAGACGTACTCTACAGCGAGTTCTTGCATCGTTCTTTTGGCCAGGAGTGTCTCAGTCAGTCAAGGAGTATTGTCGTTCATGTGATACTTGTCAGAAGACTGTGTCTCGTAACCGCGTCCCTTGTGCGCCGTTGCACAAGATGCCGTTGGTTTCAGTTTCAGTACCTTTGAGAGAAGGTAGCGATGGATTTGGTTGGTCCTTTGGAGGTGTCGTTCTTCTGGCTTTCGGTACGTTCTGACGTTGGTGGATACAGCTACTCGGTTTCCGGAGGCTGTCCCACTCAAACGTATCGATACAGTCACTGTGGCGGAGGCTCTTCTTTTATATTTTTCAAGGTATGGTTTGCCTTCCGAAATTCTTACTGATTGTGGTACTCAGTTTGTTTCGGACCTGATGAAGGAAGGTACCGTCTGTTGTCTATTTCTTCTGTTACCACTACTCCATACCACCCTCAGTCTAACGGGATGGTGGAAAGGTTTAATGGCACCTTGAAGTCCATGCTGAAGAAGGTTTGTCGTGACTGTCCCAAGCAGTGGGATCGGTACATTCCGGCTGTTCTGTTTGCATATCGGGAGTTGCCGAATATGACTTTAGGGTTTTCTCCTTTTGAGTTACTTTTCGGTCATTCACCCCGTGGTCCTATCGCTTTGTTAGCTGATAAGTGGACTGGCACACAGATGACTGACGATGACAAAAACGTTTACCAATATGTACATGACTTGCACAATCGGATACTGGACAGTTGTGCTCAGGCACAACAGACCGCTGACAGTCAGACCGACAAGTATAAAGGTGTACGCAGACAGAAAGAGCTCTCCTCGTTCATTGAAAGGGAAAAAGTGTTCACCTGTCA
>JADBJO010032758.1:0-7500 GCA_016801955.1 Conus betulinus
AACCACATGCAGAGAGAGAGAGAGAAGCATCCGAGCGAAGAGAGAAGAATGGAGGTAGGACCGAGAGTTTAATACCCTTTTACTGTGTTTTGTACTTCATCAATACGAATCACCACAGCACAACGTCTAACTCATATAAATCTCCCCCATCCTCATTCCTCTCCCGCTTGATGGGCACTTTGAGTCTTTATCCTCCTTCTTACTTTCGCCGCCATTGTTTTACGTCTCTCCCCCCTTCTCTCACTTTCATGCTACCCTTCCTTTCCATTTTTCCCCTTTCCCCCTTCCCCTTTTTTTTTTTTTTTTTTCTTTCTTTTTCTTTGTTTTTCTTTTTTTTTTTTTTTTTTTCTCATTTTTTTCCTCTTTCCTTATCTCCTTGTGTTTTGTCCCTCACTTCTTTCTTTTTCTTCCTCTCTCCTCTTAAACCTTCTTAGCCCCCATCCCTCCACTTTCCCAAACCCTTTTTTTTTTTTTTTTTTTGTTTTTTTTTTTTTCTTTTTTGTTTGGTTTTTTTTCTTTCTTCCCCGTCTCTCTTCCTCTCTTTTTTTTTTCTCTTTTCGCGTTTTTTGTTTTTTTTCCTCGTTCTTCTTTTTTTTTTTTTTTCTTTTCCTTTATTTTTTTTTTTTTTTTCTTTTTTTTGTTCTTTCCCTCTTTTAAGCCTCTCTCTCCTCTTTCTTTCCTCCTCTTTTCTCCCCCCCCTTTTTTTTTTTTTCCCCTCCCCTCCTTTTCTTCTCTTCTCTTCTTTTTTTTTTTTTTTTTTTTTTTTTCCCCCCCCCTTTTCCTCCCCCCCTCCTCGCTCTTTTCATCTCCCCTTGACCTTCCTTCCCCCTTCATCTCCTCTTCTTTTTTTAACTTTCCTTTCCTCCCTTTCGTTCCCCTCTTTTTTCTCATTCCTCTTTTTTCTTCCCTTTTTCCCTCCGCCTCTTTTTTTTTTTTTTTTTTTTTTGTTTTTTTTTTTTTTTTTTTTTCTTGTTTTTTTTTTGTTTTTTGTTTTTCTTTTTTTTTTCTTTATTTTCTTCTTTCTTTTTTTTTTTTTTTTTTTTTTCTTTTTTTTTTTTCTTTTTTTTCCCCCCCCTTCTTTTCCCATCCTGGCAAATCGACAGTGAAGTTTTGAACTGCTGGTTTCTGAAAGATTTTAGTCTATGACATATATGGTAATTTTCCTTGTTTTCCCTTTCTGATTTTAAAAGCGGCTAGGTATTGAGGCTTGCTTCAAAACTTTTAATTTGTTGTTTGTTCCCCCCCAAACAGACCTTTAGAGTGCCGGGCAAGTATGGACGTTGTTTCCTTCCCTACCCCACACTGGAACAGTGAATGTCTGGCAACGATTTTCATTGACCCGTCTTGGTTGGGCGGTTGTGGGTGGGGGGGGGGGGGGTGGGGTGGGGGGGGGGGGGGGGGCTGGGCGGGGTGGGGGGCGGGCCGTGGGGGGGGGGGGGGGGGGGGTGGGGTCGGGGCGGGCAGCAGTGGTAAGCCCCCCCCGCCCCCCCGCCCCGCTCCGCCCGTGAAAGAGCGTCAACACTCCCCTCAGAGTGGGGCGAACAGGAACTTCCCATAAAGTATATAATCGTGTGTCTACACTCGTGTAGATCCATCTATCGTAGTTGTGCGATCGTTTCCCTCTTCAACTGCGCACACAGTATTTAACCAAATAATCCCACAGTTGGTGTGTATTAATGAGTTTTCTTCCTCGCTTGCCTACGTGCGGCGTAATTGTTCCAAGAAGCATATTTAAGTTTGATTAATTTACAGGTAAGAAACAACAAACGTCAGAGTGCAGTCAGCTATTCACCCACCTTGTTGTGCGTAAACCGTAATTTTACCGTTTTTTGATTTTCCCGGTCCCTTGGCACGCAGTATAGAGAAAACTTGACTTCGTTCAGGTGTTGCCAAATTGGTTTATTACTTTGTGCCTTGTGTCACATGGTGTGGGTTTGATGTGAGTTAATCCCTTGTTTTGGTAAAAATTAATGTGTAGTACACCTCGCCTGCGCGCGCGCGCGTGTCATGGCTGTGTGACTCGTGTGTTGTGTGTGTGGTTGTGTGTGTGTGTGTGTGTGTGTGAAATTGTGAATGTAATATACCCAGTACTTGCAAAATTCATTAGATATTCTGTATTCACATGCTGCATGCAGACTGAAAAAAATAAAGAGATGGATGGCAAAGTCATAGCGTGGAAAGCAACGGATACAACACTAACACTTGGTCGCTACTCCATTTCGAAGATGGCAGCGAACGTTTTTTTTTGTTTTTTTTTTTTTTTTTTTTTTTGTTTTTGTTTTTGTGTTGTTGTTCGTTTTTCAAATTTTTACTGGTATTCTTGATTGTTGTCCAGTAGTGAGTGGTGACGAATAAAAGACGATGATGGCGTTTGACGTGTGGACCTGGTCGTAGCCATCAACCCATCAACTTTGAATCAGACTTGTGGTCGCAGTTTCTTTCTTCTTCTTCCACACACATGACCTTGATGAACTCCTTTTCTCCGGAACCGCCTCCCAGTCAGACAATACAGGTACTAAAGTTCCCTGCGCTGTTATCCCGCGAGAACCTAATAACCGATCGCGAAGATCATCAGAAAATGGTTTAGCGCGTACTCCGTCATGTTTGTAGTCGCAGGATATATTTGATTGAAAAGTAATACAAATATAAGCAAGAGAGTATGGCAAAGTTAGAACGAGGAAAGTGGTGACACAACAAAACAGTCAAGGTCACAGAGCGTGCGCTCTGGCTTTTTCACGACAGGGTGGCACGAACGTGCTCAGCAGCGACTTCTCCGCTGGGACAATTGTCTGCTGGCCTGCCTTGGCTGACACAAGTGTCCACACCAAACACTGTTTTGACTGGGCTGCGGAAGACAGCGAATGGCAAAAGACCTGTACACTGAGAGCGCTACGTATGCGAATACGTTGTTAGTAAAGTAAACATAACTTTCGTCAGACGACAGACGTAACAACAAGCGCTTGCATCGTGTAAAGGAAAATACTTTCAAGTTAGCCCCATACAAATAGTGTGAGTAAGTGCAGCGAAGAAGACAGAGATTCCAGTAATCACCAGAAGAACGCGTTCGACGAGTGCACAGTGTACGTTGACACGATGTGGCCCACACTACAGACATTGCTCTGGTATTGACAGACTGACCAGATACCAAGCGGCTAATTGTGGAAAACTTCCTGTAGTCAGCCCAGGCGTTAGATCTTGCAGGTAACTTTCTAGTAAGCTTCTAGTCTAAAATAGCGAATGTGCTCCCGCAAACCACAATGACAACAAACAGTTTATATGGAGATCCATTAGGTCCAGAACTGCAACACCTGTGAGGTAGATGTTGAAGGAGATCTTCATCCTGATGCTTCAGTCGTGTCGCATGATAATGAGGATCATAAGGGTTGCCAAAGGGTGTTCCAAAAAGAAGAATGAAAGGGGCAAGGGCAGACTCAGAATGGTAGATCAATCTTTAGCTGTCGAAGTACTAAAATATGGAGCTGATGTGTTGCTAGCGCCGAATGTTTCATCTGTGTTGTGTGAACAATGTCTGCTGTGGTAGAGTCATCCCAGCTGTCAGAGAGGCAATGAGGTCAGAACGTTTTGCCGGACCTGGAGTCTTCCTACTGTTGCTCTTGGATAAACAAAGATAAACAATAAACTTAATGATACATCGACCTGAAAACAAAGATAAATAATAGGAGTAATAAACATCACTTGATGGCATACTTGAACAGCGTACGCCTACGTAAGCGCCATATCACGGAAATCAATGGACACACAGAATTAAGGTATGACACAAAGTCATTGTCAGTCCCCAGGATTTGGCAGGAAACTGAGGAATAATAAATGAAATTAAACACACTTATGCTGGGAAGCAGCATCTTGTTTTTGATTCAACCAATGTGTTAAAGATCAGTATTTGCACCATCTATTTTCATGTAAATTTCTGCTCACACACCACACACAACACACACACACACACACACACACACACACACACCACACACACGCGCGCGCGCGCGCGCGCGCGAACGCATACGCCACACACACACACACACCAAACACACACACACACACACACCACACACACACACACCACACACACCACATACATGCACGCAACTGCACATGGCATGCAATGCACGAACGTAACGCAACACGCAACACTGACACACACACCACACACACACACACACACACCTCCACAACACACACACACTGCCGCGCGCAGCGCACACACACACACACACACACACACACAACACACACACACACAACACCACACGAACAAGCGCGCGTGCGCGCGCGTGCGTGTGTGCACGCCCACAAACGCAGAGAGAGAGAGAGGAGAGAGAGAGAGAGAGAGAGAGAGAGAGAGAGAGAGAGAGAGAGAGAGAGAGAGATCATTGCTTGTGAATATGTGCGTGTGCACGTCTATACGTACACATGCAATACGCTGATAATGACCAATGTTCGCGCACCTTTTCAGCTGCTGTTTTTGACACTTGTGATGTGACAAAACGCCGTTTCAATTGTGTTGCAGTATTGTCGACGTTGACAAACGACGAACCAGCAACAACATGGCAGTTGACACTGGTGTGTTGATTTGTGCAGTTTTTGTCAATGATGATTTTTATTGCTTCGTTCCATGATACATTTGTGGGATATCTATCAATAGATCTCACTTCATTGACAAGACATGGGTGCATGCATAATGAACAATGCTTGATTTATAACTTAATGCTGAGCTGATGGGTGGTAAGGTCTGAGTCAGACGTCTTGCTCACCCAAGGAAGGCGACCTGCTCAACATATCACCCTCTCCTTTCCAGGGGTAGAGATTGCCTTGTGGGCCCTGTCTGGCATGCCAAGCAGGGGGTCATTGCAGTATGGCCTCTCCTCCATTAAAGTGCCCTCAGCAACGCTTTCACACAGTGCCCCCTGTTTTTCACACAGCTGCTATCGTGGCGCGACTGAGTGTCCGGCGGTATAACTGGATGGGCAGGCTGGGTTCAAAACCCTTTGATGGCAACAGGCATAAGGGAAACACAACCCTGATCTCAAACCCGGGTAGATGGAGCTCGTTAGCCTTTCCAGGCAATTCATCGAGGAAAAGGAGATTCGGATGTAAAACCTAGACTCAAGAACCTCTTGTCATCGTCCCAGCTTGCTAGATGGACACAACAGATGAACCCTGAGTATAAAGGGAGGTCCAGTTCAGCGCACACTGCAGTCCACCTGAAAACGTCAACTGCACAGGCTCAAAGGACACGTCCACGTCCACGACCACCAAACATTTAAATTCCGGAAGTAATGGAAAGAGGCGAAAACAGCAGGTGGAAGATGACACTGGAAACCACAGTCCTGATCTTGCATGCACGTGGTTCAGAGTATCGGTCGTCTGATGTTGATCTGGGGACCACAACATCGTTCGTTCGGCACACCCCTGATGACCGATCAGCCCTTTTTCTAACGACAGCTCTGCTTGTTCCACATGGAGAGGGGCCTAGGAAAGGTGGCCTGAATGAAGCTTGTATCCTATATCCTCTCAGTTGGCTAGCTGTGGTCAATGGGCATCTTCACAAACAGCCGAACAACACCAAAGAAAGGAAGCTACAAACCCATCAAGGGTGTAAACAGACTGACTCGAACATCAGACTCGTGCTTGATGTAGCTGACAGCAGTCGCCCAGAACGTTGCTCCACACTTCCTGCACATGAACTGTCCAGATGGAATGTTGATGTCGCTGCTTTCAGCAAAGTCCACTTCCCTGTGGAAGGTAGTCTCTAAGAACACGCACAATATACACTCTCTGTTGGTCAGGCGAACAAGCAACAAAGAGACGGTTTTCAGGCTTCGATGTCATGGCCAGAAACTCCACTGTTTCCAAGCTTGAGCACCTGCCACCAGGTCATTCTGACTGCATCATCACAATGCTTTTACCTCTGAGAGACCAGCATTATGTCATGCTCCTCAGTGTGCACTCCCCCAATTCTTCATGGACATTCTACATAAAAGAACAAATTCTACACTGATCTGCACAGTCTCCTGTACAGCACCCCTGCAGACGACAAGGTCATAGTCCTTAGCCACTTCATCGCCAGTATGGGCCGAGATTCAGAACCTGGTAGGGAGTATTTTGGAAAGACAACGCTGGAAACTGCAGCGACATGGTTGCTTTCTGCTGGAGTTCTGCACGGATCAAAAACTCGTCACCATCACCACCTTCCAGCGAAAGACGGTCTGAAGACAAACTTAATGCATCTGTGATCCAAACATTGGCCCCTTTATTGATTTTATGCTCGTGTGCCCGCGCGTAATCTGAAAGACGTCTTGCACATGACAGTGATGACCAGCGCAGTATGTCACACTGACCACCACCTCGTTGCTGCACATTCATGCTTCACTTCAAACCCCAACTAAAGAAAAGACACGTTTAGCTTTTTTTTTTTTTTTTTTTTTTTTTTTTTTTTTTTTTTTTTTTTTTTTCGAAAATTATCTTTGCTCAAAAAACCCGCGTGACGAGGTACATATGAAATTTTGCAAACATGTTTTGTTTGTACATTCACGAGCAATGGATCTATCAACGCTAGCAGGGCTTGTCGGGTTTCCCGACTAAATCCACCTTGCATGACGTATGGTTAATTATCGGACATCATATTCTCGTGCTCGACATTCCACACACGTAGAAAAAGGCACATGTTGTCATATCAAACAACACACATAAAAATCAGAAGACAGGCCGGAGTATAAGAGATACCGGCAGTGTTGTAGGGAGGGAGGTTAGAGTAAAGCTTCAAAGCTTCATCCATTTAGTGGATGAAACTCGACTGTGTAGTCCCAGTCTTCCCAACCGAGCCCCGTAGTTCACTTAACTCTCAGGGCAGAAAAATCCCACATGGCTCTGACAGGGAATTGAACCTATAACCTCCAAGCCGGGAGTCCGCGACATTAACCACATCACCACGGCGATTGGTATCAGATGTTATTTAGTAACAAGAGGCAAACCTAAAATTGATTCGCATGTGTGAGGAAAACTAAAGACTGGGGAGAAGGAGGAAAACGTGGAGGATGAGAAGAAGAGAGAGGAGGATGGGCAGAGAGAGAGAGAGAGAGAGAGAGAGAGAGAGAGAGAGAGAGAGAGAGAGAGAGGGTTGACTGATTGATTGAAAGACTGATTATTTGACTTACTGGCTGAACTTTAATCTTCACAATGTAGATTTTAAGCTGAGGCCTAGTTTTTGCTATCCATCCTTGTCATACACGCATCATTTCAGTTTATATCGTTCATACAGACAATCAACATATCCACACAGTAAAACAATTTTAATACTGAGAAGCGAATGTAAATGCACTGAATAATGACATGTCGGGTACTCAAACAGAAGGCACAAACACAGAGAGAGAGAGGAGAGAGAGAGAGAGAGAGAGAGAGAGAGAGAGAGAGAGAGAGAGAGAGAGAGAGAGAGAGGAGACAGACAGACACAGAGAGACAGACAGACAGACAGACAGAGCCAGA
>JADBJO010032759.1:0-2500 GCA_016801955.1 Conus betulinus
AATGCGGTTCCATAAGAAGCCGCCAGAGTAGTGAAGACTGGTTTTAAACATATCTATTCTTGGACGGGGTATTACAATTTTATGAAAATGGCGATTTTCATTAAATCTAAATTTCTCTGTAATTGAAGGGGGAGCACGACCCGAAAGAATCCTAAACATGAAAAAAAAAGCTTTATTGAATTTAAGCTTCAAGTTTAATGGTAAAATATCCAGATCTGTATAGTCAGAGTATGATAACGTAACCGATTTTAACAAAACTAATTTCAGGGAACGTCTATAAAGACTAAACAAAGGTTTGAGTATATGATTACTAGCTGAATCCCAAATTGTAGATGCATAATTTATATGGGATTCAATATAAGCGTGAAAAAATATTTTACGTGAATGGCAGTCTAGGAAATGCTTTATCTTGGACAGCTGGTATATCTTTTTCGAAACTATTTTGTATAAAGACCGTACATGTTCTGACCATGACAGATTGTTGTCTATAACTACTACTAAGACTTTATGACAGACTGTTTCTTCGATAGTTATACCATTGATAGAAAGGGGTGCGCTCGTATAAGAAAGGTTTTGACGTTTTTGTCTTGTGGTTATGATCATATGTTTGGTTTTGACAGGGTTTAGACACATATGGTTAATTCAGACATTCAATTAGCTGGTTAATACTTTGCTGTAATAACAGATACTTTTTCTGCTTTGCGATCACACGCATGAACAGTAGTGTCATCGGCGAACATATCACAAAGCGCTGGGAGAAAATATATATGGAGAAAAGTATGGGTCCTAGGACAGAGCCTTGAGGAACACCATGTTTGAGAGGCAAAACAGAAGATTGGCGTTCATGAATTGAGACAAGTTTGTTTCCTGTCGCTTAAAAATGAAGAGATGAGTTCTAGAGCATTATTGGATAAACGGTACAATTTTAACTTTTTTTAGAAGCAGTGTGTGGTCAATTACATCAAAAGCTTTTGCAAAGTCAATTAAAAAGGACACCAGTCACCTTGTTTTGATTGATATTTGTGAGCCATTTGGAAATGGAAACAAGTACAAAAGACAGAGAAAGAGGGGACAAGACAGGAAAATGCGGAAACTTATGAGGAATTACAGTGGTACATCATACACAAAGAGCGGCAAGTCATGGTTTGAAATCGGAAATGTAGCTTAAAGTTATGAATATGGCTCGAAAACAGAGTCAAACGGGATGTGGAAAGAAAAACAGCAAGTTTTGTCTGGCTACATGGAATAGTTTTAGTCCGGAGACCAACACGTCACACGAGACTGGAAACTGCCAACGGTTTCTGATTTAGGTTGCACAGAAGAGATCGATCGATGCACTCTCATAGATTTCTTTGCCCTATGTACAGAGCGTGACCGCACTGCCAGTCACTTGGGACTGTACATTTAAATCGTCAGAGGCAGAATATCGCTTGGGGCCTCATTGCACTTGAAACGTCTTTTTCACAGTACTTGTTCACGAGAGCGATTTTTGCTCAAAGGTTAGATATACCTTTGTTCAATCTAGACATCTATGCAAAGGGAAACTGGAGCGAGAGAAAAAAATGGGAGAGAGAAAGAGAGAGAGACAGAGACAGAGGGACAGTGAGGGTGGAGGAGGGAGGGAGACTGAAAGACAGAGAGATGGACTTGAACAGAGACTTGTGAAAGGATATGCCTGTAAATCAGACGTGTGTGTGTGTGTGTGTGTGTGTGTGAAAGGATGGGGGCATCATAGTGGGCCGACGACAGAACGGGACAGCAACATTGCGGGTTGGTATTTGGCGAGAGAGAGAGAGAGAGAGAGAGAGAGAGAGAGAGAGAGAGAGAGAGAGAGAGAGAATGTGTGCGAGTGCGTCTGAGAGAGACAGCGAGCGAGAGAGAGGCAGGCGATATAGCGGGTTGACAGCACAAGGTGTGGTGTGGGGGGGGGGGGGGGGGGGGGGGCAACATTTACGGGTTGGTGCCCTGGCATGATGGCAAACGGGATGGTGGCGACCTTTCAAACTGTCCTAAACGGTCAGTTCTCTCCCCTTCCGATCAAAATTCATACCTTGTAGAGAGAGAAGGGGGGGGGGGGGGGGGGGGGGGGGGGGGGTTGGTATGTGGTATCATTCCGTTAGTTTCGGTTTATCGAACGTTGGATTTCTAAATTAGCGAAAACGTGTAGGGGAAAGAATGATTTGAATGAAGTTGGGGTACGTGGGGATGAGTGTTCGGTGTGTATCGGACTGGGATTACCTTTCTAACCCCTCTTCTGGTCCGCTTGACATTTCATTCTGACACTTGGAGAGTTTCCGTGTGTGCGCGCGCTTTCTTCTTTCCAGATTAAAGTAAACTTATAACAATCACTTAAAATAATCAATGCTTACCATTTTCAGGCATCAAATGAGGAAAGAGAAAGGATATTCCGCAAGCCCGAGTTTATGGCTATATCCTGGTGCACCTCCGGGAAAAAAAAAAAAAACAAAAAACAAGAGACATTTCACTGGGACGGGAAAGG
>JADBJO010032759.1:7500-15355 GCA_016801955.1 Conus betulinus
TCTAGATTTCAAATCACTTACTACTAGATTAAAATCTCTTACTACTAGATTCAAATCTCTTCCTACTAGATTCAAATCTCTTACTACTAAATTCAAATCACTTACTACTAGATTCAACAGACATTATGAAGAAAAGTCTTGACATTTTTTCATGAATACTGTTGTCAGTGAAACTCGACACTGTTATCAATCTAAAGAAAATATCAGTGCGTGCAGTGCCCATGAACGAATTCTAAATTCGAAAATAAACCTGTGACAGTGTCAAACTGCTAGTGATACTTTTACAGTATATTTTACAGTATGAAGTGATTTTTTTTTTTCAAATTCATAAAAGTCATTGTGAGTCAGCACACACACACACACACACACCACACACACACACACACACACACACACACAACACACACACACACACATACATTGATTACATTCTAAACAAAGCAAGGAAAAGCTTAAACTTCCTTAAAATATAAATAAATAAACAATCCTGGGCTCAAGATTCTAAAACATTAACCATCTTAGCAAATGCTTTAGTTCGTTCAAGACTTTGCTATGCTCAAGTAGTTTTCTTTAATGCACCTCAACATCTTTTTAAATAAACTTCAAAGTGTGTGATTGCAAAGCTTATCAAATGCCCTTGGAGTCCCCACACATACATCAAAAATTAGGGACATACAATGATTCAAAGTTTGTTTTGAAAAGTTTCTCACAAAATTTTTTTTTCTTCTCAAGAGGTATGCTTAGATTCGGGAAAAGGACCTTGGAAAGCGTGCTCAAAAACATACTCTCAAACAAATCTATCTGTGCTTATTCGTGCGATCTTCTGAGTAAAACTAATATAGATCAAAATAACATTGCTAAAAATCCAACGTTTTTCTCCAGTGCCAAAATGGGAACAATCAACAGCAATCTTTTGACACAGAATACACAGATTTATCAAAAAATGACTCACCTAATCTTTTAAAAACCCACGTATGCTCTCATTTAGAAAATGATTACAATAATCATTAAAAAAATATACGGATGGTTCAGTGCTTGATAATTCAAATTCAGGAGCAGCCTTCGTAATCCCTAGTTTTTACACGTTCAAAGGTTATTTTATCTTGGTAACAACTTATCTATATACCGCGCAGAACTATTTCTATATTGAAGTCCTTGGATTTCATACTAATTTTTCCCATTAACAACAGTCACCTTTTAATAGGTGCGGATTCGAAAGCAGCTCTTCTTTCGATAAAGTCGCCCAATTCACGCATACACCAAGATATGATAATTGAAATAAATCATTTAATACACCTTCTTTCAATCAAAGGAATTACTGTGACTTTTTGCTGGGTGCCTTTCTCATGCTGCATAAATGGAAACGAAAGAGTAGATCGAGCTGCAAAACAAGCAGCCCAAAATAGTAATGATGCTGTGTCCGTTAATGTTCCATTAGATTTAACAGAATGCTATTCAATCATTAATAGAAAATCTCACGAAGACGCTAAAATCTTATTGTTAAATACAGATATACAGTATAGTCGTAATTGTTTTAATCAACATGACAGACAACAAAAACAGACCATCCAAGCGTTTTTTATTTGCTCATCTAGAGAGATTGAGAGTCTTATTCATAGACTTCGTTTTAAATTCAATCAAAACAAAATATTATAAACAATGTCAGATGTATGTGCGTGAATCCTTAAGTGTCAATCATATCTATCTATCTATCTATCTATCTCTATCTATCTATCTATCTATCTATAAGATAATGGTTGCAATAACCAACACCAATTTAAAAAGAGTGCTCAACCGTATTGGAAGCGGCTTCTGTTAAAAGGTAAGGTTTAAGGTTTAAAAATAAGGCTTAAAATCATTCAAAAGCCTTATTTTTAAACCTTACTTTTTAACACACACACACACACACACACCACACACACACAAACACACAACACACACATGGTCATTCAAGGTCTTTCTTATATAGCCGTCAAAAATCTGCGAGTATGACTACATGAATACACTGAAACAATTACATTTAAAACCTTTCCATTAATTCGTTCGGTTTATGAACAGTGCAATAAACAATTTGCACTAGAGGAATTGAAAACAAAAAATCATTTTTGCTGCTGGTCAAAAGAGACAAACAAATTACCATGCAAAAAACACTACGCGTTTCGACCGTTTTAAAATTTCTTCTTCTTCAGGCAAGGCAAAGAACATTGAAGACAATGGAAACGAAGAACGAACAATCATTTATCTATTATGTGTATGTTAGGCATGTTAATAGATACCATAACATCTCAAAGGCGCGTCACTTGAAGTATTGGTCAAATAGAATGGAACCCAGTAACGTTTTCAAATATTAGGTATGTAGTTTACTAACGATCTGGAGAACTGGGCACAGTGTATCTACTCTGAAAACATGCTGATAGTAAGCAATCCGAGTCTAGACTGAGTCGATCGCAATGAGTAGCACGCCTATGGTAAAATCACCATGGAATCGATCTTAATGAGTAGCACTGCAATGGTAAAATCACCATGGAATCGATCTTAATGAGTAGCACTGCAATGGGTAAAGTAACTATGGGATCGATCTCAATGAGTAGAATTACACTGGTTAAATCACTATGAGATCGATCTCAATGAGTAGCATTACGATGGTAAAATCACTATGGGATCGATCTTAATGTGTAGCATTACAAATGGTAAAATTACTGTGAAATCAATCTGAATGAGTTCAATGAGTAGCATGGCAATGGTAGAATCACTATGGAATCGATCTCAATGAGTAGCATGGCAATGGGTAGAATCACTATGGAATCGATCTCAATGAGTATCACGAGTAGCATGGCAATGGTAGAATCACTATGGAATCGATCTCAATGAGTAGCATGGCAATGGTAGGAATCACTGTGTCATGCACCCCAGGGAGAAGAATATAATCCTTTTTTTTTGTACACTTTGAACCGGCAGACTTGCTCTGCGGATACTTGATATGTTTTTAGGGAACTTTAGCTGGAGTGATTGAAAACTCACCTTTACAGGGTGCTTGCTCCTCGGTGATCAGGTTTTAAAAAAGAAATATAGTTATTTGTACTCTTGGGGGGATAAGAGACTGCCTGTCATTTAGGGAGAAGCAGCGGAATAGCTAAGAGAGAGAGAGAGAGAGAGAGAGAGAGAGAGAGAGAGAGAGAGAGAGAGAGAGATTGGTTAAGAGGAGAGGGAGAGGACGCAGAAGTACGAAAGAGTTGAACTCTCAACTATCTCTTTGTAGGCTCGTATATTACTGATCCTAGGGACGGACATCCTGTGCGCAGGAACAATTACCTGGACGTAGCCCCTGGTAACCCTTTACAGCCCCTGAGATGTCTTCAACCATCACCTGGACGTAGCCCCTGGTAACCCTTTACAGCCCCTGAGATGCCTTCAACCATCACCTGGACGTAGCCCCTGGTAACCCTTACAGCCCCTGAGATGCCTTCAACCATCACCTGGACGTAGCCCCTGGTAACCCTTTACAGCCCTTGAGATGCCTTCAACCATCACCTGGACATAGCCCCTGGTAACCCCTTTACAGCCCCTGAGATGCCTTCAACCATCACCTGGACATAGCCCCTGGTAACCCTTTACAGCCCCTGAGATGCCTTCAAAACCATCACCTGGACGTAGCCCCCCTGGTAACCCTTTACAGCCCCTGAGATGCCTTCAACCATCACTGGACGTAGCCCCTGGTAACCCTTTACAGCCCCTGAGATGCCTTCAACCATCACCTGGACATAGCCCCTGGTAAACCCTTTACAGCCCCTGAGATGCCTTCAACCATCACCTGGACTTAGCCCCTGGTAACCCTTTACAGCCCCTGAGATGCCTTCAACCATCACCTGGACTTAGCCCCTGGTAACCCTTTACAGCCCCTGAGATGTCTTCAAACCATCACCTGGACGTAGCCCCTGGTAACCCTTTACAGCCCCTGAGATGCCTTCAACCATCACCTGGACGTAGCCCCTGGTAACCCTTTACAGCCCCTGAGATGCCTTCAAACCATCACCTGGACTTAGCCCGTGCCTTTAAAAAACCCTTTACAGCCCCTGAGATGCCTTCAACCATCACCTGGACGTAGCCCCTGGTAACCCTTTACAGCCCCTGAGATGCCTTCAACCATCACCTGGACGTAGCCCCTGGTAACCCTTTACAGCCCCTGAGATGCCTTCAACCATCACCTGGACTTAGCCCCTGGTAAACCCTTTACAGCCCCTGAGATGCCTTCAACTATTACCTGGACTTAGCCCCTGGTAACCCTTTACAGCCCCTGAGATGCCTTCAACTATTACCTGGACTTAGCCCCTGGCAGCCCTGTGCAGCCCCTGAGATGGTCGTGGAATGTCAGCTGTCGTGAGAAATTTTTGATTTGGAAATTTGATCCGATAATTGTCCTCATGGAATGAATGTGTAGTTATTTTAGGATATGACATGTTTGGTGACGGGAAAGAAAGAGTGCTTTTTTTTCCCATGGGAAAATTTACAGAGAGTTTGGGGTCTGTGAATCCAGAAGGGTTTGTTGTGTAGGGCAACTAGCCTTCTGGTATGCTCTGTGGAGCCGTAAGGGTTTGTAGTGTGTATAGGCAAATTAGTCGTCTGTATGCTCTGTGGAGCCCCGTTAGGGTTTGTAGTGTGTATAAGGCAAATAGTCGTCTGTATGATCTGTGGAGCCGTTAGGGTTTGTAGTGTGTATAAGGCAACTAGTCGTTGGATATGCTCTGTGGAGCCGTTAGGATTTTGTAGTGTGTATAAGGCAAATTAGTCGCCTGTATGGTCTGTGGAGCCGTAGGGTTTGTAGTGTGTATAAGGCAAATTAGTCGTCTGTATGGTCTGTGGAGTCGTAAAGGTTTGTAGTGTGTATAAGTCAATTAGTAGTCGTCTGTATGGTCTGTGGAGTCGTAAGGGTTTTGTAGTGTGTATAGGGCAATTAGTCGTCTGTATGGTCTGTGGAGCCAGAGGGGGTTTGTAGTGTGCATAAGGCAAATTAGTCGTCTGTATGTAGTGTGTAAAGCCAGAAGGGTTTGTTGTGTGTCTCAGGCAAACTGGTCGTCTGTTTGGCCTCAGACACAAAAGTCTGTGAAATGGCCGACTTCAGTGAGTTCAGCGTGACCTAGATATATAGAGCTGTTTTTTACCATTTTGTATAAAAGGGAAGTCTTGTTGATTAACATATGGGAAAAAAGAAAACAAAAAGGAAATATCAAAACCCCCTCGTGTCAAAAAATGTGAGGCATGAGTAGAAAGAAATTGTGTGCGTGTTGTGTGTGTGTGTGTGTGTGTGTGTGTGTGTGTGTGTGTGTGTGTGTGTGTGTGTTGCGCGCGTGTGGTGGAGAGAAATTCAGTGTGTGGGTGTGTGTGTGTATTCTGGTTTGGGGGAGATATCAGAATGTATTTCTGGTTTCATATAATTATTGACAGAAAGAATTCAGCTGTGTTGTTGTGTGCCGGTCGCATGTTTGTCTGTGGGTGCGTGTGAATGTGAGCATTGGGACCGTCGTGTGACCCGTTTTATTCGTATATAGGACAAGCATTTATAAGGTCACGAAGCCCCGACCGGCTCCTACCCAGAGTTGAGTTTGCTGCGGACTCAGTTGGGAAGACTGGGACCACACAGTCGAGTTTCATCCACTTAATGGATGCGTTTTTCTGAGAGTGTTGCTCAAATTTCTGACCAACACTGCAGGTGCCTGTATCTCTCGGGCCTGGTTGACGCCGCCGGGATATATTATGAAAGGAAGCGTAGAGTACAGCCTCATGTAGTCTCAGACCGAAATGGAAATCCGTAGCATCATCTTAATCATCCTCATTCTCATCGATCAGCATAAAAAAAAAAAAAAATGTCTCAAATTCTGTGGCCCTTCATGCCCTGCTCTCATGGTGTGACTCTCAATTTCGATGTCCTCTCCACGTCTGTGGCCTTGGTTTGGTTCCGTCGGGGTCACCGGTATCGGCGAGTCCATGGGGGCTGTCGTTTGGACGGACGTGGTGGCGCCCTCCGGAGGGAGAGCTCACTCACGCCGGCTCCGCGACTAAGCAATTATTGTCGTCAGTAGGGGGCTTAGTAGGTGGTGTCCTGCGTATGTTAGATCAGAACAGGCGCCACTGAACACCACCGAAGTGACTCGGCAGCAGTGCAGTGTGTCTCCCTCCGGTGGGTTGCCTCTTGACGACTTGACATTGACTGCTCCCTGTGGATTGCCGGTGCCGGGCTGCGGCGGGGCCGACCGGGCTGTGGCTGTGGACGGGGCGGAATGAGCGGCGTGGGTGCACTGCCTCTGAGGTGGCGCAGATCAACGCCAACTGAATATACAAGACTATATTCATAGGCACGTGAGTTTAATTGTTCCGTTCCCTACCCTTGTACTAACTGTTTATTAGTGCTCTGTAATATTACAGCTGTACTTAATAATCCGAGTTCATACAAATCCTGCAGTGATCACAGGAAACATGATCTCCCGATGCATGAGACTCAATATCCATCAGATCATCATGTGTGAACAGTTTATAGCAGATTTATAAGGTTTGAATTTACAATCCAGGTTTCTGTTTCCTTGTGTGTGTGTGTGCGCGCGTGCGTGCGCGCGTGTGCGTGCGTGCGTGCGTGCGTGTGTGTGTGTGTGTGTGTGTGTGTGTGATATTCACCCTCTATCATTGATTTACACTATCGGTCGCCTGTCTACCAACCAAGTTTCAGGATTTAGACACACAAGCCTGGTAGCAGTGAGCAGGTGTATGACATGTTACAGCCTCTGTGGCTGCTGGCTTTGTTTGCGCTGTTGCTTGGGGGCATTTGTTTTCTTTGTCATATCTAGTTCATATTAATTATGTTGGCTGCATGTGTATGTTTTGTGCACTTCTTTGATAAAACGCCGAATAAATGGGGGGAAAAAAGAAAATTCACAAAAAACTTGGGGAAAGAAAGACCGAAACGAACAATAGGAGAAAAAAAAAATTCATGTGTGTGGATAGTCTGCCCTGAATCTATCTTCGTGTATGTTAATGTGTGTGCACGTGTGTGTGTGTGTGTGTGTGTGTGTGTGTGTGTGTGTGTGTGTGTGTGTGTGTGTGTGTGTGTGTGTGTGTGTGTGTGTGTGTGTGTGTGTGCCTGTGTGTCTGTCACTCTCTCTCTGTCCGTCCATCTGTTCACCTGTGTCCGTGTTTGTGTGTTATGAGTGTGTGTGTGTGTGTGTGTGTGTGTGTGTGTGTGTGTGTGTGTGTGTGTGTGTGTGTGTGTTCTCGGAGAGTGTGTGTGTGTGTGTGTGTGTGTGTGTGTGTGTGTGTGTGTGTGTGTGTGTGTGGTGTGTGTGTGTGGTTAGAGAGAGAGAGAGAGAGAGAGAGAGAGAGAGAGAGAGAGAGAGAGAGAGAGAGAGTCTGAATACATGAAAGCATATGTACACCTATGTGTATGTACGTGCGTGCTTGTGTGCATGCGTTCGTGTGTGCGTTCGTGTGTGTGTGTGTGTGTGTGTGTGTGTGTGTGTGTGTGTGTGTGTGTGTGTGTGTGTGTGTGTGTGTGTGTGTGTGTGTGTGTGTGTGCGTGTGTGTGTCCGTATGATCCCTCGCGTACATGAGTACCTCGCATAAGTGTACGCTCATGTACGTACACATACTCCCCCGTCCCTGAATGCATACGTAAAGGTATGATGAATATGTTTTGCACGGGTTATTGAGACAGGAGGGTGCACAGGTGGTATCAGCTACACCTCAGCCTCCTCCTCTCCCCTCCCACCCTCATAGCCTGCCGCCCTCCCCCCCCCCCTCCCCCCTCGCCTGCCCGGCTTAATTACTAGTTAATGCGGTGATTAATTGACCAGCTGCCGAACGCTTACCT
>JADBJO010032760.1:5000-15354 GCA_016801955.1 Conus betulinus
CTCTGACATCCACAATTTCTACTACCAAAAGGGGAGAAAGTCCTATAGTGACTGATTTCTATATATATATATTTTTTTCTTGTTGTTGTTGTTTTTGTTTTTTTTGTTTTGTTTTTTTTTTATTCATTTATTTACCTATTTATTTTTTCATGCCATCACCACATCAGTCAGTCTGTCTGTGTTCAACTCAACAACGTAGCTTCTGCACGCACTCTCTCCACCCTCCCCCATCTAGCAGCCTAGACGCTGTGTCTTTCTTTCTTTCTGCCACCACATTTTCAAACCACTTTGGCCAACAGACTGCTGCAAAACAACAACAACAACAACAACACACAACAACACCAACATCACCACCACCAACTCCAATAAAAAAACCCGAAGAAACAACATCACATGAAAATAACATGTCAAACTGTGTGCAAATGAACGCTGATCTTCAGACCAAATACCTAACATGACATGGCATGACATGACATGCCTTGTGACAATGCAAAATATAGATCTGTCGTAGGGCACGACTGCTCCACTGTCTTGTTTGCTGGGCTTTTTTTTTTTTTTTTTTTGTCTCTCCTTATCTCTCTCTTTGCTTTTTTCTTGGTGGATTGTGGGGGTTCATCTTCTTCCCGTCACATCATCCTAGGCTATCGTTATTATCAACGAGACACCAAACGAAAGGGGAAGAGGGGGCCAACGACGACTCTTTGAGCAACGAGACACAAACCATCCCGCTCAGGAAAATGGGTGGCCCTGAAAAGGGCCTAGTTAGTTTGGGGGTCGATTTGGGAGACAAGCAGACGCGCGCAGGTTTACTTGCTGCTGGTGTACTTGGTCACCGCCTTGGTGCCCTCACTGACGGCGTGCTTGGCCAGCTCACCTGGCAGCAGCAAGCGCACAGCCGTTTGAATCTCGCGGCTGGTGATGGTAGAGCGCTTGTTGTAGTGGGCCATCTGGAAGCTTCGGCAGCGATTCTCTCAAAGATGTCGTTGACGAAGCTGTTCATGATAGACATGGCTTTGCTGCTGATACCAGTGTCTGGGTGCACTTGCTTCAGCACCTTGTAGATGTAGATGGCATAGCTTTTTCCTTCCTTTTCCTCTTGCGCTTCTTCTTGTCCCGGTGCGGACGGCCTTGGCCTTGCCGGCCTTCTTGGCGCCTTTCGAGCTCACTTTCGGTGGCATGCTTTGACTACAGTCGTTTTTGCTCTGTCGAAATGCCGCCGCCGAGTTTTGAGTTGAGTTAAGGTGAGATTTACGTCCTATCGGCCTGAGGCCCTTAAGGACAAGGTTTCTTCAGACTTTAGTCTGTGTAGACTTGGCGCTGCTGTCCTCCGTGGTGGTCTGCTGTCACTGGTCGTCTGCTCCTTACGGCAGTTATTCCTCCCCTCCCTTTCCTCCCTTTTCCCAGTTCCCTTCCAGGACCATTTCATATGGATCCACATGATCCAATTTTGGCCAGTTGTGAAACACCCTTACTGGTCGCCCCCCCAGCTGTGAAGCCAGAGGACAGGGATGTGAGTCTCAGAGGTTCAACCCAAAGTGCAACTTTGGGGATCCTCATCGTCTCTTTTGACACTCTTTACCGTCCACACCTCTTTCCTTCACAGTGGTTTAAAACCAACTGTCTGTACCGGAGGATAGGAGGGAGTCACACAGGAACTTCATGGGTTGCATCCCTAGGGTGGGATGTGGCTGGAGGAAGTCCTGAACTCTTAGGTCATGGGTGGCCCTGAACACCCATAGTGGCGCCAGGGTAGCCGCTAGGGTTGGGCACCCACTGAAGGCATGTTGGAGTGATACAATACTGCCATGCACATTTGGTGCCCATGAGAAAACCCCTGCGGCACCCTGTGCGTAGCCTCCTCATTAGTTGGAGGTGTTTTCTGGGGAGTTTCTGGTCTAGTTTCCCCTTTCTGCATATAGGGAGGTATAGCCATCCCCTTGTCTCACATCGGTCTTTGAGTGTTTTTCTCTCGTTCTCTGTAAAGCTGCTCGAGCATGGTTTATGACTTCGGTCATTGATAGTCCGAGGTTGGTGGGTGTGCCTTTCTCTATAGCTGCCTTGGCTGCTTGGTCGGCCATTTCATTGCCCCGTATGCCTGTGTGGGAAGGAAGCCACATGAGTGTCAGTTCTGTACCCTTGCATATGATTTGATGGGCTAAGAAAAGGATTTCAGTTTGGATTTCTTTCCTTTTTTTTTTCCTTCCTCTCCATCTGCTAGTGCCTGCAATGAGGACTTAGAATCAGATAGGATGGCGACTGCTCTTGGTGGCTGGGGCATGTCATTCACTGTTGTGCATGCCATAAGGATGGCATGCAATTCAGCAGTGAGATACTACCCCCTTGTTTAGGTGATATTGCTTTGAGATCCCCAGGTTTGGGATCACAAAGGCGCATCCTGCCTCTCCATTTTCTAGGACAGAACCGTCTGTGTAGATATGGAGGTAGTGGCTGAAGCGTTCATACAGTTGGGTCTTTGCTATGCTGGCAAGACGCAGTGGGTCTGTTTGTTTTTGTGGCACCTTTTCCGTAGGATGTTAAGATCTGTGGTCTCTCCATCTCCCAAGGAGGGTAGGGCATAGGTGGTGAGGGGACTGCCTGGTTTGGTCTTACTTGGCTTTTTTTTTTCCCAGATGTTGGCTGTCTGCGAGTTTAGTGCCTGGTCTTTTGGTACACCTGGTTTTTTTTTCCTGGCTAGATGGCGCTCCTTTGCCATGTCACCGGGAGTAGCGTCCGCATTGAGTACTGCTTTGACTGTGTTTGGTACCACCATCGAGGCGCGAATTTCGAAGTTGGCACACCGGCGGCGGCATTCGTCTCTTAGGGGTAACCAACCTGCTTCTTGGTAGACCAAGTCGTTGACAGCACTTTGGGGGAGTCCCATGGCTTGCTTGAGGGCTGCTAGCTCGATGCGCTGTAGCTTTACCCACTGACTTTCAGAGGTGGTGAAAAAGACTTCGTGTCCATAGGTAGGTCAGTCTGGGGCGGACCAGAGCTCCTGTCAGGTGTATAAGGCTTTTTGGAGTTGTCCAGCTCTCTCTTGAAAGGGTTTTGATTGTTCCAACTGCACGCATGGCCTTGTTTACCAGTTTTTTGGATGTGAGCACCCCAGGTCAAGTCCTGGGTGATAGTAACACCCAGAAATTTGACTTCTTTACTTGGTTTTATTTTGTGCCCACCAATTTGTATCGAGTACCCTTCTCGGTCCTTTGTTTTCTGGCAAAAAACCATGAGGACCGTCTTTTCTGCAGAGAGTTCAAATCCGTTTTTTCGCATATACGTGTGGATAGTGTCTATAGCGATTTGGAGGTTGCTCATAGACTTTTTTTTTTTGTTGACGTGGTATGTGATCGACCCATATCGCCAGATCGTCAGCGAAGAGTGATACCTTCACTTCACGTTTGATGTTTTGTCTATTTCCCCTGTGATGTCGTGAAGCATGATGTTGAAGAGGATGGGAGCGATGACACTCCCTTGTGGTACTCCCATGTCAAGGGTGTGGGTTTCCGATTTGGCTGATCCTACCTTGACTGCCATTTGTCTGGAGTGCAAGAAATGCTTCCACAAATTTGTATAGGCGGCCTGTGATGCCCAGTAGGTGCATTTTGTTTAGTAGTTTTTTTGCGTGCCACACCGTGTCAAAGGCTTTCTTGATGTCGAAGAAGGCGGCAACTGTTACCTTTGGGTAGCGTTGTCTTATGTTCTTCTTGACATTTTCGAGGAGTTGCACGACGTGTTCCATGCAGTTCCTACCTTTGCGGAATCCAGCCTGGCATACAGGTAGCAAGCCATGTTTTTTCTAGGTGGAACTCAAGTCTGTGTTTGATCAGTTTTTCATACACTTTACCAAGGTGTGGAGTTAGAGCTATCGGCCGGTAGCTTGTGGGGAGTTCTGGTGGTTTGCCATCTTTGGGGATGGCTACCCAGGGCTTCCTTCCAGGCTTTTGGAATCGTGCCAGATACCCAACATGTTTGGTAGAACATGTGGAGTACCTTAGTCATGGATTCTGTGAGTCGGCAAATCATGTGGTAGGATATAGGGTCAGAGCCAGAAGCCTTGCTGGCTGACCCTAGGCTACTAATTGCCATCTTCAGTTCGCCTATGGTCAGGTCTCCATTGTAGGGGGCTGAGTTGTCTTCCATAACAGGTTTTGTGAAGTTAGCTTCAGCCTGGTGTCTGGCATTGATCATCTCCACTGGGAGGTGATCTTTCTGACTCACTTTGGCGAAGGTTTCAGCAAGAACATCTGCCTTTTCCTGACATTTTGGGTTTGCTGGCCATTGACTAGAAGGGGTCTTTCAGGTCGGCGCGTGCGTCTTCTAAATTTCCTGATTTTCCTCCATAGTTTTGAGCTATCTGTCGGTTCTTTTATTTCTTCTCTGCAGAAGCGTTCCCAGTGTTCTCGGCGGACATTGTCTGTGACTTCCTGGCAGTGGTGGGTTGCTTTTTCAAGGGCTTCTCTGTTTTCTTCTGAGTTGACTGCTTGGAATTTACGTAGGGCGTGTCTTTTGCCCGCGGTGGCCTTGTCACACTCTTCATTCCACCAGTCGCATGTGAATTTGTGCTTTCCTCCTGGTTTTGGTGCTTTCAGGGGAATAGCAGTGTCGGCTGCTCTAAGGATCATGCCTCTGATGTTGTCATAATATGTGTCAATATCTGGGCTTACAGGGTTTGTCGTTTCGCATTCAGTGTCTAGGCGGGTTGCGAATAGTTCCCAGTTGGCCTTGTCGAGTTGAAACTTTGGGCTCATATCCATGTCTGCTGGCATTGGGTCCACACTTCCAAGCGCAATGTGTAATGGTAGGTGGTCCGATTGCAGATGATCATGGCCCAGGTCCCACTTTGCATCTAAGTAGAGGTCAGAAGAAGTCATTGAAAGGTCGATGGCGGAACTCCTTTGTCTTTTATGTCCAATTCGGGTAATTCTGCCATCGTTTAATAGTGTCAGGTTCGAGTCAGTGACTATGTTTGCTAGATGGGCTCCAGTATTCTGGGTCTGTCCAGCATCCCATAGTCTGTGGCTGACATTGAAGTCGCCAGCCACAACCCAGCTGCAGGAGTTTGTGTCTAGGCTTTTGAGCCAGGCTACATCTTCCTCAGTGCTGCTTCCACCAGGGTAGTAGACGTTGACCAGGTTGTTTTTTTTTCTGTTTCCCTTCGTGGGGATGCTGATGGCACAGGTTGAGAGTCGACTTTTAACTTGGCCTGTGGATACATCGAGGTCGGTGTATGTCAGTTTCTTGCTGACATATGTGGCAACCATAATTCGCTCTCCTTCCTGTCGTGCAACAGGGGGATAGTAGAATCCCTCTAGGAATGGGAGGGCATTACGTTTGACGTTGAGAGACTGTAGCATCAGCACGTCCACGCTGGGTTGGTTTCGCAGGTAGTCAGTGAGGAAGGGGACCTTCCCACTGATGACCTGCAATTCCATTGCAGGATGGACAGTTTTTTTGCTTCAGGCCTCTCGTGTCTTTTTTACTGTTGGGAGGGACTGCCATGGTTGGGCGATGTCAGGGTGGTCAGAAGGCCCCGCACAGCCTGCACTTGGTCTCCACTGAACAGGGCCACTACCTTTACCAGCAGCTCCATCAGGTCAGCGACGCCTGCTGGCCTCGTCTCCATCTTTTGTTCCAGTGCCTCCAGTCTCCTTCTAAATCCGGCATTCTCCTGGCGGAGTTTTCGGTTCTCTTCTTCCAGAACCTTTACTCTTTCAGTGTCGCACCTTTGGATTTTCTCCTGTGTCATTTGGTTGGTATTTTCATTCTCGTTGCAGGATGCCTGTCCTTTGGCAGCTTGTGGTACATGATTGTCATTGAGCTTCACGTTGGTTGCTTTTGCTAGGGTTTTATGGGTGTTGGAACCCTTTGCAATGGCTGCAGCTATGTTGGAACCCTTTGCGGTGGCTGCAGCATAGCTGATCCCTTCTTTCCTCCAGCCTGGTCTTAGAGAAATTACAGGCTGTTCATGTTTTGGGGGGTCAGTCTCTCGGGCCATCTCGAGCTTTGCTGCCCGGTGGGCATGTGCCATCGGCACGTATGCTTCAGCCCGGATCCCTGTTGGCCCTTAGCCACTGTTCTTTCGAGGGACATTTGACACTTTTGGCCGAGTGTTCTCCTTTGCAGTTTACGCAGCGGAGTGTAACAGCTGTGCAGGACGCACCATTGTGTCCTTTTTGCCCACAGGTTGGGCAAGTTTTTCCGCGGGTGCAGTGCTTATGCACATGTCCAAATCTGTGGCATGCATAGCACTGGATGGGTCTCCTAAGGAAGGGGACTACTGGGTACTCTTGTTTCCCCCAGAATAATTAGGGCCGGTAGTTGTCGCAGTTCGAATTTGACGTGGAATTTATTCAGTTCCGTCCCGTCATATCGCTTCATTCGCGTGGCCGCCCGGACTTTGCACTGGACGGCCTCGCCATGTGCGTCCACTGCACCTCCTATGGCTCGTAGGAAAGCTTCTTTGCTGATATTGAGGGGGATTCCCTTCACCACTCCCATCTACTGTAGGGGTGGGGATGGAGCAGTGTACTGCTATTCCCTCTATTTCTTTGATTTGACTTAATTTTCTTTGTTGTAGGTCGCTGATGCAGCCCACACCCATTTGTCTCCATGTTTGCTTTTCCTGATGGTGCCGACAGGTCCCACCAGTTTTTTTCAAGTCCCCCATGTGGAAACTTATTTTTCGGAGGGGTTTCCCCTTTTTCAAATCCTCCACCACGACAGGGCGTTCGTGGTGGATTGGATTTAGTTGGGGTGCCCCTGAATTGTGTACTGCCTTTTTTGGAGCGCATTTTTTTTCCTCTTTTTTCTCTTTACCAGGGTATAGCCATCCGTTTTCAGGCTGACTATCTTGGACATCGGGAGGGTGGTTCTTCCCTATGTATGTCATTGTCTTCATCATGGGAAGGCGATTCTTCCCCGTTTGCGTCATTGTCTTCCTTATGGGGAGCCGATTCTCCCTCTTGCATGTTATTGTCCTCTTCATTTGGGGTAGGACAGTCTCTTCTGGTCCGTTTAGGACCACTGTCGGCCTTTACTTCGTCGTCAGAGAATATTGTCACTAGGGAGCTAGAGGATGCATCACTGAGCGTCCTTTTTCTTTCCAGGCTTTCTAAAGAGTCCGGGAGCACGTCCATTTTTTATGCAGAGTAGCCCAGTACAGGGCAGTCCTGCTTTTCTCCGAGAGAAAAAGTGATCCTGTTTTGTTGCAATTCTTCCACAATTTCGGAACCGCGCGTTCGTTACACAGCCAAATCTGTGCTTTCCGCGTAGGGTAGTTTCACTCGCAGCTTAAATTTAAAAAAAAAAAAAAAAAAAAAAAAAAAAAAAAAAAAAAAAAAAAAAAAAAAAAGAGAGAGAGAGAGAGAGAGAGAGAGAGAGAGAGAGAGAGAGAGAGAGAGGAGAGAGGATGAGAGAGAAGAAGAAGGGGTGGGAAAGATTTCCCAGTGTGTTGTGTACTTATCTGCCCCTCTTTGGTGCAGCTCCTCTGGGGCCCAGCCTCCTCTGGTGGTGCTGGTCCTTGGTCTCCTCTGGTTTTGTGTTGCTGCTCCTCCGAGGTCTATGGTGATGGTGTCCCCTTCTACAGCACAGTCCTCCTCCTTTGATGGTGGTGCTGTAGCTCTGTTGTCTAGTCTCCTTTGAAGCACGGGTTTCCGTAGTCCTCTCCAGTTTTGATTACATTTCAGCAGCGTCCCACACACACTGCGTGCATCGCTCTCTCGCTTTCGCTTTCATCGCCCTGCGAGTGAACAGACTGCCCGCGAGTCTGCGAGCCGCCGCCGCCGACCCCGGGCTGGGAATTTATAGTGGCTGAGTTCGCTCGGCGGCTGCGCGCCTCACGGCGTGAACGCCGTTGGTTTTCCTGTCGCACAAGGCAGGGCCGTCAGCGAGGCTCTATTCACATGCGCGTCCGTAACCGGCCCACACTCGCTTGCTGAAAGCGCCCAACACACTTTGCTACGTAGAGCACGTTCTGTACCCGTCGTCATCGTCGTCATCATGTCTGGTCGCGGCAAAGGAGGAAAAGTCAAGGGAAAGAGCAAGTCCCGTTCTTCCCGAGCCGGACTTCAGTTCCCCGTGGGTCGTATCCATCGTCTCCTGCGCAAGGGCAACTATGCCGAGCGTGTAGGTGCCGGAGCTCCCGTCTACCTGGCCGCTGTGCTCGAGTATCTGGCCGCCGAAGTGCTGGAGCTGGCAGGAAACGCTGCACGCGACAACAAAAAGACCAGGATCATCCCCCGTCACCTGCAGTTGGCCATCCGTAACGACGAGGAGCTGAACAAACTCCTGTCAGGCGTCACCATCGCACAGGGTGGTGTGCTGCCCAACATCCAGGCGGTGCTCCTGCCCAAGAAGTCGCAGACCAAGGCCCCAGGTGGCAAGGCTTAAGCAGCCTGTCTTCCTTGCTCCACACCGGCTTCCATTTTCAATTTCAGGTCCTTTTCAGGACCACCTCCCCTTTTCCTCAGTGGGCTGGAACAGTTCTGTTGCTCAAGAGTTTCGCACTTGACAGGCTGCGTCATCCTACACAAACAAAACGTACGCACACACCACACACACACTGACTGACTGGAACCATTTACTGTCAGATTAACATTGTTGTACCGACATTAAAAAAAAAAAAAAAAAAAACGTAAAATTAAAGAGAAACGACAACGATACAAATACCATCTCGATGACATAAAAATCTTAAAGGAAAATGAACAGGGAGACGTTTTACATTTATAAGTAAAATGAGAAACACACACACACACACACACACACACACACACACACACACACACACACACACACATCGATACCAAGTTCTTTCCTCTTGACCAAACTAAAACACAAGAACAATTTCAACAACACAGAAAACAAAAATCTCTTCAACGTTTGGCTCATCTTCAGGACTTGTGACATAAAACAAAAGACAAATAAATACATATATGCGATAACGTATGAAAACATATACGTAATCGGACGAATATGAACACACAGACACACATACATACACACAAACACGCGACAGACCACGCGCAGACAAGTGTGTGCGCGCGCGCGCGCACACACACACACACACACACACACACACACACACACACACACACACACACACACACACACACACACACACACACACACACACACCGATACCAAGTTCCTTCTTCTTGACCAAACTAAAACACAAGAACACCACTACAACAGGCTGTCGCCAGTCACAACAAAAACAATTCAACAACAAACAAAACAAATATCTTCAACGTTTCGCTCATCTTCAGGACTTGTGACATAATACGAAAGACAAAATAATACGTATAGGTGATGACGTATGAAAACATATACGTAATCGGACGAATATGAACACACACAGACACACATACATACACACACAAAGACGGGAGAGACCGCGCGCACACACACACACACACACACACACACACACACACACACACACACACACACACACACACACACACACACACACACACACACACACACACACACACACACACACACACACACACACACACACACAAGCAAGCGCGCGCACCTTTAAAGACGTATTTATCCGTTTAGGTATATGTTTTGATATGCTATTGCTTATATGTTTCATTGAAGATTTTTGTTGTGTTTCTTCTTTGTTTTGTTTGTTTGTTTTCGTTTTCCTACTCAATCGTACCAAAGCACGACAGAGAAGATAAATGATTGGCCGTAGATCAGTACACCAGAACTAAAGATTTCCTTTAGATCAAAGTGAAACAACACAACACAACAACCAGCACAACGGGCTGGCGCCAGTCAAGAAATCTTGATCGAACAGTTCCATGCAAACATGTCCTCTCTCACATATCGACGTTGATTATCTGTGCGTGTTTGGGATAGGGTGAGGGGGTGGATGGGTGGGTGGATGGCAGAGGAGGGGGGGGGGAGGAGAAACGAACGGGGGGGGGGGGGGGGGGGAGGGTAACAGACACCAGTTTTGTTAACAGAGGATCAGAACAACACAGAACGTCAAGTGATCAGTGTATGCATTATGTTAGAGGAGAGAAGGTTCAGGGAGGGCCGAGATAGAGGGGGTGGTGGGGGTGGGGGTTAGCAAACAACATTAACACAAAAATAACATGTCAAACTGTGTGCAAATGAACGCTGATTCTCATACTAAATACGTGACATGAATGACATGACATGACATGTCCTGTGACAATGCTACTTATAGATCTGTTGTACAGTGTCACACGATACGACTGCTCCACTTCTTAATTGCTTTGCTTTTTTTTTTTTTTTTTTTTCTTGACAGATGGAGTGGCATTGATCTAAAGAGAGAGAGAGAGAGAGAGAGCGAGAGAGAGAGAGAGCGATAGAGAGAGCG
>JADBJO010032761.1:0-15354 GCA_016801955.1 Conus betulinus
GTCCGCCCGGGGGTGCCTTTGTCCTTCAGCCTCCTGGTCTGGAGGAAATTGAAAAAGGCTGAAGGAGACCTAAGAGTCCCCCCCCTTATAAAATAGGAAGGTGTGGTTGGGACGAGGCTTGCGGGGAATAATCGCCTTGGATCTTATTTGTCCCCTGTTCGATGATGGCAAGACGGTGGGTTTTGTGGGCAGAGGTGTGGAAGATCGTTCCGGTGGGTGGGAAGATAGGGGAAGGGAGGTGAGACCTGGGGGATCCGTGGTGAAAGGGGAGGGGGGTGGGAGTTTTGGGGGTGGGTGGGGATAGAGGAATGAATATTGAACTGAGGAAGAGGGGGGGAGAATGTAGTTTGGACTCCTGCTTATGATAACGGTCCATGTTGATAATGTTTGCGTGTTACACGGCTTGGGGGGTGTATTTGCCTTTGATTTTTTTTACTGTCGTTTGTCCTCTGTCCTGTCCGTTCTGTCTGTCTGTCCCCTGTCCTGTCCGCCTCTCTTCGCGCTCTCTACTCCTCCTCTGTCCCCTCCTCCCTCCCCCCCTCGCCGCTCTCCTATCTAAGTGTTGTGATTGCAATGTCTAGGTGTGTGTTGTGTTGGTTGCGTGGTGTGGGCCGTGTGGTGTGGTGGTGGGTGTTGTGGTGGGTGGTTCTGTCTTGTATATGGTGTCCCTGTGTGTCCCCCCTTGTCCCCTCTTTCCATTGATTTGGAAAATCTTTTCCAGAACCCAACCAATTTTAAACTGTTGTGTGAAATTAACTGTTGCCTGTACGACTAATCGATGACCAATACAGAAAAAATCCAGAATACCCACGATAATTAGCCAAGCGACTGATACAGCCTGAAGTGGTGGAGAACAAATTGGGCACGCTGTCGTTGAACCTTCAATAACCTATTCGACATCACGACCTCACTTTGATATGCCCCTAGTTAATTTTCCTGTTTTGGTGGTATTCCACCATCTTTACCCCTTTGCGCCCCTTCCTCAACTCTACCCTTGGACGGTAAGTAACAGTGGCCTAATTTCAGCCATGGAAATCAGTATGAGAATGGGCAGTCTGACCATGAAACCTGTACAAACGCTTTGCCTAGGCAGGAAGAGGTGGCTTTCCAGTAACTTTTGTCCGTTTGTATGAGTAACTAGAACGCAAACAAGACACTAAAAGAAAAAAAACAACTTTTCGGATCGTTAAACCATGGTCCACTTTTACTGTATTGACCAAGAGGTCAAGAACGTGGGTCCATAATGTAAAACTAGTTGCCTAAAATTACTTAATTTCATCTTGTCGAGTCATTTCCGGGCTGGTCCCACCATGTGTGCAATCACATGCGGTCGTGACGTCCTGAGTCGGGTGCTGCTGAATTTAACCCTGTGTCAACAATGGCCATGGTACAGAAACAAAGAACCGCTAAGTGAAAGGCTGCTGTGAAGAGCGAGGGTTTTCAAATAGGGGGGGGGGGGGGGGGGGGGAGTCGTCATCTTAACAGCAACCAAGATAAAAGACAACATAGAGAGCACACATGTTGATTTTTTTCTGTATGTTTGAAGTCTGTGTGCTACCTGCATGGCCAAAAAAGCACAGTGTACTGTATAAATATATATATGGGGCGTATAGGGTGTATGTGGTGTGTGTGTGTTGTGTGGTGTGTGTGTGCTGAGGTCCGTTTTTTCATTGTTCATGCCGCGACGGTCGTTAAATAGAAGCAGAAAAAAATTGGAACCCAAAGCCACTAGGTTGGACCGCCTGTGTGGGTGGGTGGGCCATTTTTATTGTTCAAATATGCGAGTCCCTAAAGCGGACCTTGATTTATGGAGACAGGATAGAGTGCAGTAACACACGAATAGCCCACGATGTCATCCTACTCACGCAATAGCATTATACACTTTTCCTGCCTCTTCCATTCCTGAATATATATATTATCAATATATATAGTATATATATATATATAGATATATATATATACAACAAAGCTAGCTTCCTATGTCTTCAGATTGGTAGACATAGGGAGGATGATAAGCACTTCATATCTAATGCAGTGGTAGACTATGATTTTGGCCTAACTGACATTATGTGGCTTTGTGTGGGGTATTTGGAATGTGGAATAACAAATGCTTCTTAAATGGACCTTCAGCAAGCTTATAAGTCTCCAAGCGGGAAGACAATCTTCAATGGGGGAGGAGGCTCACTAAACATTTAACTTCTGGTCAGATACGGACATTTCAAAACCTGATCGTTTCTCCTCAGTGACCGCGGAAAGTGGTAATTTGACTCCTCTGCCTTTTCGGTTTTAAGAAGAATGCTATACCAGAAAAAAGGCTGGTGTGGCAATACCGTAGTATGTTGTGTTGATTTTTCAAAAAACCAACCAAAGGTTGCCACCTAAGAAGTCAAAAGAAAATCATGAAAGAGGCAAACAGCTACATTTTCTTGTGAAAAGTAGTATAATAATAAAAAAAGATAACCTCTTAAGACACCCAGTGCTGAGGGCCCAGTTCTTGGAATGAATCCCACAAGGTACTGAAATATACAATGAACTAATAAATTCCGGAGAGTTCCTATACTGCCACGTTGCTTTCCGCGTCACTGAGGAAAACAATCAGTTTTTCGAATACCGGTATCCTGACCCCAGAAGTTATATGTTAGTGAGCTTTCCTCCCCATTGGAAATTGTTCCCCCCTTTTGGAGACTATAAAGCTTGCTGAAGAGTCCCCCATTTTTTGAGAAGCATTTATTTATTCACCATTCAACCCACATCAGAACAATACTGTTAGTTTAGGGCCAGAATCATCTACCACTTGCAGATAGAATGCTTATTGAACCCATTATTGTACAAATCCCCTAAGACATAAGAGAAGCTTAAAAAAAAAAAAAAAAAAAAAAAAAAAAAAAAAAAAAAAAAAAAAAAAAAAAAAAAAACAAAAAAAAAAAAAAAAAAAAAAAAAAAAAAAAAAAAAAAAAAAAAAAAAAAAAAAAAAAAAAAAAAAAAAAAAAAAAGAACGCTATACGGTGTTACGAAGATTGTAATGAAACCAAAACCACCCAGCAAAGAAAAGATACAAGAAATCGTCGGACACACGATGGACAAGGCAAAGAGAGTAAGAATGGGGAGGGGGTTGGAGGGAGGGGGAGGGATAGTTGGACAAATGACAGATTATAATGCAAAGGACAAAGAAAAAGGAACTCGCCAGACAGAATCAGAGCAACCTCCCGGATGAAACTAATACGAACACATCCTCATTCTTTCGATTCTTTTTCTTTTTCTTTTTTATTCTTTAAGAATCAAAGATCTTTGCGGCTACCAGGGAAGCGACCAATACGGGGAAAAGATAGATATCTGTCATCAAGAATACGAACTGACAATGCCTGGAGCCTGTGTAAAAACAGGAATCATCCGTCTGAACACCTAGAAAGCTTTAAACTGAACGAAACACGAAAAGCTTGCCTGAATTGATGGCTTACCTGATCGCGCGATTGAGGCTATTGGGAATGTACGAAGAAAGATCATCCCTTTTGTGGATTGACTATCATTAACTGAAAAAATGTCCCATGTCCCTTAATATCGTCTAGAGTGTTTTTGGACCCATTATAACTGACATAAAACCCCGGGTGTCACTTTCATATATTCAAAGTGACCGGTCACACAACACACGTTTTGTGACTACAGAGTGATGTACATTTTTGATAATTGGGTTTAGAAAATGTAGTTGTGGTGGGGTGGCGCGCGTGTCAATGTATTTGAATGGCCAGCTATACATGTTAAACGTGGTAAAAAATCCACAAAATGGTGGTGAAAACAGTTTTTTCTCTGTACTTCTCTTGTTGAAAAAGATCAGAAGTTAACTGTTGATTTCCAAGATTTTTTTTCGGAAAGCGTTTTTGAATTAGGTTTAATCACAGCGAATTGCTGGAAATCATTCATGCAGAAAGGTCAACACGGGAAAGGTTCTTGCATTTGAAATCATATGTAACCTTTACTTTCCCATGCAAAGGTGGGAAGGGCAACATACTGATTAATTTTTTCAATAGTCTAGAGGGCTGCTTCAAGTAGATTTGGAAGAGTAGCCCCATATCGTTTTTACATATTCCAGCGCATATGTGGGTATGTCCTCCCCCCTCCCTCTCCTTTCCATGTTATGGTCTGTCTTTTTAATGTCTGATGCCATCATACCTCATATATTATATAATAAGTATATATATTATAATCAGGCTATATATAATAGTTATATATTGTCCTAGAACATTAGACAGAACAGATGCGATAGCTATTTAGACAATAGATCTAAGATAATATTGTCTATATAATCTGCAGTCCAATTTCCCCATGGCTCAGGTAGACCGGGGAGCTCCATTTTAAAATCGTTTCGCTTATGGCTATTCGTGTTCTTTGTGCAGTCGAAATTTGCTTTTCTTTATAACGTCAGTTAACATTCCCCAAAAAAGTATGCCTATGACATAAAGCGGAAACCTGATCAATTTCTTTTTGAAAAAAAAAAACCAATGCGTCCAAACCTAGACATAGTACACAATCATCGTAAAAGACTGGAGGTGACTTGAAAAAGATGATAGTGGTACCGTGTCCCCATTCCAGCACCTAAGTAACAAACGAAAACCGTTGTCCATGTCTCCCCCCACGGCAATGACAAATTCCATTGCTACCCTTTCACACACACCCACACACACAACACACACCAACACAGCACACCACCACACACTCCACACAACACCCCCCCACCACACACACACACACACACACACACCACACACCACACACACACACACAAATAGCCCACACACACTCACACACACACACACCACACCACACACCACACACACACAGCGACACCACCACTCACACACACACACACTACCACACCACACACACACCACCACCATACTCACACAACACCAACACACACCACACACCACACACAACACACACCCACACACCCCACCACACACACACACACACCACAACACACCCACACCCACACACACACCACCTCACACACACCACACAACACACACACAACACACACCACACACACACCCACACACACACACCACCATCACAACAACACACCACACCTCCCACCCACACCAACCCTACTCACACACACACACACACACACACACACACCCACACACACACACACACACCAACACCACACACAACCACTCACACAGAACCACACCACACACAACACAACACCCACAACCACACACACAACAACACACCCACCAGCGTGGGAAGCTGCCAGTAAGGCCATCACAGTCGCGTTGTTTCAGTTTCCACCTGAATAACAGGAGGGATTACCCTCCATGTTCAGTTCTAGCCTCCCTCCCATGTCAGGTCGATCTCCATGTCAGTCTATCCTACCTCCATGTCATGTACCTGCCTATCCTATCCTACGTCCTATGTACCTCCATGTCAGGTCTATCCTACCTCCATGTCAGTCTATCCTACCTCCATGTCAGTCTATCCTACCTCCATGTCAGGTCTATGCTACCTCCATGTCAGGTCTATCCTACCTCCATGTCAGTCTATCCATGTCATGTCAGGTCTATCCTACCTCCCTGTCAGGTCTATCCTACCTCCATGTCAGGTCTATCCTACCTCCATGTCAGGTCTATCCTACCTCCATGTCAGTCTATCCTACCTCCATGTCAGGTCTATCCTACCTCCCTGTCAGGGTCTATCCTACCTCCATGTCAGTCTATCCTACCTCCATGTCAGGTCTATCCCTACCTCCATGTCAGGTCTATGCTACGTCCATGTCAGGTCTATGCTACGTACATGTCAGTGTATCCTATCCTACCCCCATGTCTATCCTACCTCTATCCTACATCCCTGTCAGGTCTATCCTACCTCCCTGTCAGTCTATCCTACCCCTCCATGTCAGGTCTATCCTACCTCCATGTCAGTTCTATCCTACCTCCCTGTCCGGTCTCTATCCTACCTCCCTGTCAGGTCTATCCTACCTCCATGTCAGGTCTATCCTACCCCCATGTCAGTCTCTATCCTACCCTCCATGTCAGTCCTATCCTACCTCCATGTCAGTCCATCCTACCCTATTGACGCTGTAGGCAAGTGCACGCGCAACATCACGATGAAATCCACTGAATTTTTTTTTTCTTATTCGACTCTCATAACGCCTTGGCTTTCGTGCTTGAGGTTTGTGTGTGTTGGGTGTGCGTGCGTGGTGCTGTGGTGTGTGTTGTGTGTGTGTGTGTCGTGTGTTTCTAAGTTTTTGCTTGCCACTATAGTTATTTTGATGTTCTTTTTTTCAAATTTTTTTTATTGTTGAGGAACCGCCAAGAGCAGGCCCCTACTAACTCTCTCTCCCTCTCTCTCTCTCCTCTCTCCAATTCTCCTCCTCTCTCTCTCTCTCTCTCTCTCTCTCTCTCCTCTCTGTCTGCTGTTGTCCTGTCGTGCCTGGTCTCTCTCTCTCTATCTCTCGCTCTCTCGGTTTGGATCGTTTTGATAGAAGAAATATGTAACACCATAGAGAAGCTGGAGGTTTGGAAGGGGAGGCAAGGAGGAGGGGGGGTTGTTGGTGGTAATAACACCATGACAATTAGAAAATTTGGAATTTAAATCTCCCCCCTTTTAACTGAAACAACATATTTTCTGCTGTCTGTCCGTCGTTCCTTGCCAAATCATGATATTGATAGTAGAGGTAAAATTTATCGGTTTCTTCATTTTCCAGGAACCATGCCCCTGTCCATGCTATGTCTTTATGCTATTTACTGTGTAAAAGGGGTTGGATTCAGACATAAGCGGCGCTCGAAATGTGCGCGCAAAAACACACACCCGTTGCCGCTGTGCGTGGCGCACGTTCGACGCGCGCACACACACCCCCACACACACAACACCACAGTGGAGCCTCACAACACACACCACATCACACCACACACCACACACAACACACCCACACCCACAGCACCACGCACCGCACCACACCGGAAACGACCGACCCAGATAGACAGACAGAACAGAGACCAAGAGAGAGAGAGAGAGAGAGAGCGATAGTAGAGGAGAGACTTGCCGCCCACAACACCTTCTTCTTTCCTCACAGTCCCCCGTCTGAATCACTTCACACAAAGCGCCAGATGATTATTGATGAAAGAGTCATTTGACATGCCTTGGAGCATCCAGAGATGTTGGTACCCGCTCTTTCAGCACCCAGAGGAGAGGCGTCCTCCAGACTGGTGAACATAACCACACTACGGGAAAGACATGTTTAGTTTATTTCTCCTTTTCCCTATCTTCATGGCCCTTGGCGCGCCTGGCCCTTTGTCAGTCCTCTTCTCCATTCCCATCCGCACTTCTATCTTTCGGGGCACCCCCCCCTCCCCCCCCCCCCCCCCCCCCCCCGCGATCTCTCACCTACTTGCCACCCCTCCCGATTTTCCACTTTTCCACTCAAACACAAACCAGAATGGCCGGTATGAGGGGGTCCCGTGATGTATTGCTTTGAGTTCGCACGTCCGCTTTACACAAGCGTCAGTGCTTCTCCTCCATTACTGATTGAACAGTCGATCAGGGATCGGTTTCCTGTCCTCACAAGTGGCCTCGTCATTTCGGGTACGTCCCCGATTGCTGGTAAAGATTCCCCCCCCCCCCCCCCCACCCGTCCCATCCCCACACCATACTTCCCCCATCCGATGCTGTCCATCAGGGACGTCAAGTCATGACGGTAAATTCGGTTTTTTTATTTACGCGCGCCCCTCGTTCCCTTTAAGACCCTTCACTCCTCTCCTCTCGTCCTGCCTTTTGTTGTGGGTGGTGTGTGTTGGTGTGTGTGTGTGTGTGGTGTGTGTGGTGTGGGTGTGTGTTTGGATCAAGTGTGTTTTGTGTTTGAGTAAGTGTGCGTGTGTGTGTTGTGTTGTATGTGCGCGCCGCGCGTCTCGCGTCCGTGCTGCGTGTGGTGTGTGTGTGTGTTATGTGGTTCCCCTGTATGTGCGATGTGTGTGTGTGTTTACGTAAAGTGTGTGTTTTGTGTGTGTGGTGTGTGGGTGTGTGTGTTGTGTGTGTGTGTGTTGTGTGTTTGTGTGTTGAGTCAGTGTGGCGGTGTGTGGGTGTGTGGTGATGTGTGTGTTTTTGAGGAAAAGTCTTTGCGTTGTAAGTGGCCCGTGTGCCGCGTGTGGGTGGTAGTTTGTGCGTGTGGGTGTGTGCGATCCCGCTGCGTGTGTGTCTGGAGTGTGTGGTTGTTGAGTACGGTGGTTGTGTTGGTGTGTGGTGTGTTGGGTGTGGTGTGTGTGTGTGGTTTGATGGAGTAAGTGTCGATGGTGTGTTTGGCGCGCGCGCGCCGCGTGGCGACCGTTGTGTGTTTTGCGTTGCGCGCGCTGGGGATGTGGTGTGTGTGTTTGGTTGTGTGCATTGTGATTGTATTGCGTCACTCATCCACAAGCTGCTTTATCCCAGGGTGTGTGTTTACCCATGGCACAGATGTTACCCATTTGCCTTTTGTTTTTTAATCTCTTTTTATTGTTTTAATCAGAGTAGTAATTTATGGTTCAAAAATCGAAAAAAAGAATGCATCAATCCAAACTTTTGCTCTTGAACATGAAGATGATTCCTTCCATGCGCTGGCTTAGTTGCAAAGTGAGTCGATTGCAATCGGACAAATCCTTAAACAAAATCCCTAAAAAAGTACTGGTTTTTTTACGCTAACTTGCTCAACAAATATATGGACAAACTAATCACAAGAACAAACACCACGCACGTTTTCGACACCTTAGGACCTCTTATCTTCCTACCGGCAAGATAAACAACACTCCCGCCAACGCCACCAAGAGTCGAGCAAATCACTTTATCCTTTGTCCAAATTCCGGCATCAAGATGGGTCTTTGAAGATATGAAAGACATACTTAAGTCACTGTGGCATTTGGTGGTTGTTGGCATAAAACATAGTTCAATGAACTGCAAGATAGTATCCCCTCCCTCTATATAGATGAAAGGTCGTTTTTGATGTATTAATGCTGCACAGTTAAATACAGATGGGTGTTACAGTACCCAGCTTAAGTCATACGCCGAAATTTTCCCAAGACTAAAAACTCCCTTCGGAAATGATAGTAATTAACTGGGTAAAGAATCAGAGTCGAAAGTCGAACCATGAATCCAACCATGGTTGCCCAAACCGGTGGTTAACTACTGTGCCTTGAAGGCACATCCAGCCCATCTTTCTCATCATCTTTGTGAAGCACACGCTGTGTAAACAATATCCACACCATGGCACCTCAGTGTTGAGATGCTGGCTCTACAGTCAGCTAACCCCCCTAACTACTCCCCCATGCTCTCCCCCTCCTGATTTATCTCTGCTTCCTCACGTCCTGCAGTCTATTTTTTTTGTTTTTTATCTCTGTGAGCTGAATGTGCGGGGTCAATCCATACCAGCCACCTCCCTTCCCGTGTCAACCTTCTCTATTCTCTAACCCTCCCTCTATCTCCTCCCCCTCATCCCCCCCGCCCCCCCCCCCCCCCCCCCTCTCCATTTGCTATTTTATGCTGCTGAGCTATATGACCATACTTGCGTCTGATGGAGAGCATACTTGTTTTTCCACTGGGAACAATGCCCCTGAGCTATGAGGGAAATACCGAAACGAGAAAATAGTTATTATTACCTAGAATCAACCACTATTTTCCTTTAGAGATCAACAACTTGTTTTTTTCTTTTTCCTGAGGCTGATATCTCGTTTTCACCGTTTTCCCTGAGGAATACAATCACTTCCTCCCCATTATCCCTTGAGGGATAATAACTGTTTATGCTTGTTTTTTGAGGAAAACAGGTATGATTGTTGAGAAAATGTTAACAGGGGCAACAGCTATGATCACTGTTGACCGTGGCAAGCACGAATCGGGTCGGCAAGTAGAAGAAAAAATTTGAAAAACGGTGTTAGTTTTCCACTAGAACCTACAGACAAACAGATTCGGGAGGAGACAAACACAATGCATTTCACCCTCTTATTTGTCTTCTCTTCAGCCAAAAACAAGCAACATTTAGGGACAATGAAAACGAAGAACAGCGCAACCACTTCTCATATTCGGCCGTAAAATGGTTGTAATTGGATGACAACCGGTTTCTGTTTGAAATTTGCTTCATTTTCAGTTCTCTTGCAGTCACCTCGTTTTGAAACTAGAACAAAAAAATAGTTGGGATCCGGAGTATAATCACTGTTTGTTGTGTTTGTTGTGTTTTGTTTTGTTTGTTTTTTGTTTTTGTGGTTATCCGTGAGGATGAATAAATGGATTTCACGTCGAAAGTAGGGAAAGCCATTATCAATCATGGTAAAAACAAACTGTATACGACTTTTTGGAGGGTGGGGAATGGGAGAAGACAACTCATGGATACTTAAGGAGCACAGCCATTATCCTGGAGGAAAACTGTCGTGATTCTCATGTAGAAAAGTTCGTTTCTGTTTGTCCTGATGGATAGTTTGCCGTTTTCCTGGGAAAGTAACTATAGTGGCTTGTGAAGCTAATAGCTCCCATACTGATCAAATGTAGTGTTCCCCCACTCCACTCTACTCTTCCCCTCCCTATCTGTCAACCACCCTACCCTCCACTTCTCTCGCCTGTCACTCTATTTTTCTGTCAAGAAGATATTTTACTAACCCCATCCCCACCCTCATGCTCCTCGCTCTCCCCACCCTCTGTTGAAACAGTGTAAGTTTAAAAAGAGAGTTCGTCAGTCCGTACTACCGCTGTCTGTGTTGCTTGTGGCTGTGGGCGGGGAAAGACAGACAGACAGACAGACAACGCGAAGTGGGAAGTGGGAGGGGGAGAGGGGACCGGTCTACAGTCAAGGGTATGGACCCGAACAAAGCCGTGCTTAAAATGCTAGTATCCTTTTCTACATGTAAAAACCGAAAGAAAAAAAATAATGCCAGCCGTTTCATTTATTGCTGTCCTGTTCAAATTTCTCATCTTTTGTCGTCTGTTTTCCATCTTTTTTCTCTCTTTCTCTCTTTATTCCTCTCTTCCTATCTTTGCTAACTTCTTATTCTTTGATTTTATTTTATTTATTTTATTTCATTTTATTTTATTTTTTGTCCTTAGCTCTTGCCTCTCTTCTTTTTCTTTTTGGTTCCTTTTTTTTCCAGTTTTTTCTTTGTTTTTTTGGTTTCGGGTTTTTTCTTTTCTTCTTCCTCTTTTTTCTTTCTTTCTTCTTTGTAGCTTTTCTTCCTGCCTTTGTTGTTTCTTCCTTCCTTCCTGCTTACATTCTTTACTAGTTTTCTTATAGTCTTTATTTTTTTCCCCTGTCTCCCACTCGTTCAATTATTCCTTCTTTCTTTCTTTGTCTTTCTTCTTTCTTTTTGTTTCCCATTTTTGTTTAGTTTTTCCTTTCTCTCCTTCCTTTCCTTGTCCGTTTTTTTCTTTGATCTTTCTTTTCTTTGTGCTTTTCTTTCTCTTCGTTTTTTTTTATCTCTCTCTTTTCTCTCTTTCTTTTCCTCCTTCATTCCTCTTTTTTCCTTTCTTTCCTCATTTTTTATACTTCCCCCCCCCCTTTTTTTTTTTTTTCCCCCTTCCTCTTTTTCTTTCCTTCTTCCCTTATCCCCCTTTCAGTCATTCTTTTCTTTTGCTGTCTTTATCCCGTCTTTTTTTTCCTTTGAATTTTTTTTCTTTCTTTCTATTTCTTGCCCTTATTGATTCCTTCCTTTTTAATTTTTTTCTTTCACAATTACTTTGCATTCTTTCCATTTCTGATGTTATTCCATGTTTTCCTGGCGACAAACAAATTCGTGTTCGAGTTGGCAAATGAAGTTTTCACGTTCCCAGAAACAAACATAATCATGAACAGTAAATCTGACATATTCGTGCGGGCTTCTGGCCCCTTGGAACTGGTGGGAGCGTTTCACAAACTCAGGTTTTTAGTCAGACAATAGCTTGATATTTGTTTTCTTTCTTTGCACAGGGATATAAAAGATATCAGCTGATGTTGAAACATTTCATCTGTTTTGAATCAACCCTCACATTCTCTCTCTCTCTCTCTCTCTCCTCTCTCTCTCTCTCTCTCTCTCTCTCTCTCGTCTCTCTCTCTCTGTGTGTTTGTGTGTGTGGGTGTGTGTGTGGTGTGTGTGTGTGTGTGTGTGTGTGTGTGTGTGTGTGTCTGTGTCTGTGTCTGTGTCTGTATGTGCGATATGGATTATGGGTGTTCCAGCCCAGCATGTCCATGTAAAACTCTGGATTCAGCTTCTCAGCCATGAAGCTACAGTAATCATTGTGAAAGCAGCTGCAGATGTACTTTTATACATGCTCGCATCCGGTACCCCCACCCTCTCTCTCTCCTCAACAAAATCACACACGCACACCCACCACACACACACACCACAACACACACACACACACACACACACACACACCACACACACACACACACACACACACATTCACGCACACGCACACGCACACACAAACACACACACACACACACACACACACACACACACACACACACACACACACGCACACACACACACTTACACACACTTACACACACACACACACACACACACACACACACACACACACACACACACACACACACACACACACACACACACACACACACACACACACACACAACACACACACATACACGTACGCACGCACACACACTATTTTTCCCTTTGGTTACTTAGAACCAAATGAAGATGTTTCACATTCTGTCTTTTTCGTATCTGCTGCCCTCAAAGCTAAGGTAATCCAGCTTCCTTTCTGACAACCTGTTCGCAAGTCTGGGTTCTGGTTCTGGGGGTTATTTTCTGCCACTGACGCCTGTCTCAGCTAAATGAAAGGTCACTATCTCCAGACTTGAGGAGAGAGAGGACTGGGGATGAAGATGTGGGGGGGGGGGGGGGGGGGGGAGGAAGGTTATGTCCAATTTGGTCGAATGTGACAGGTCGTCTCGTCTGAGCTGAAACGCTAAGCTGTTCCATACTGTAGAGAAAGCAGGAAGAGGGGGGGGGGGGGGGGGGGGGGCGAGGGGGGGGGGCGAGGGTGGTCAGGGAAGGTGTGTGTGTGGATAGTAAGTTGGGATAGGGAGGAGAGGCTGATGGAGAGGTGTGGCGGGGGGGGGGGGGGGGGGCGTTTTCAGGACTGAGAAGGGGGGCTGGTAATAAACCACAGACAAATTAATCTTGATGCAATTACAACTGATGCGTGCGTGAAGAAGTGGGGGGGAAGGAGGGGGAGGGGGGTGCTGCTGTGGACTGAGGGCTATTATACAGGAGGAAAGTGAGGGAAAGGGGGTGAAAAGAGTAGTTTAGGGGGTGTTGGTTGTTAGTCTTCATTGCTTCGGGGCCAGCTGAGAGGCTTCTTACCGTGAACCAAAGGCCTGTCAACAGTGCTGCTGTAGGTTGTTGACCTTTCTCTCTGTCTCAGCACCTACACTCCATCTGCGATGTAGATTATCCCCATGCTGCTCATTGTGATCGTTTTACACACAGCCACGTTCAGTTTCGTCCCTACCAGTGACCACCCAGAAGGAGCAATCAATGTCAAGTCATCATGAGCCAACGCGCAAGAGGTTACCCTGCACTCTAGCGAGTCACCTTGAAGTTATTTGGCGGTGTCTCTTCTGATCCAGCAAATTCAGAACATCACCCACTAAGCTTGAAGCTGTGATGTTTGTTGCCATGGGGACTGTGGGATGTAATGTTTGTTGCCATGGACTGTGGGGCTATGATGTTTGTTGCCATGGACTGTGGGGCTATGATGTTTGTTGCCATGGACTGTGGGGCTATGATGTTTGTTGCCATGGACTGTGGGGCTGTGATGTTTGTTGCCATGGACTGTCGGGCTGTGATGTTTTGTTGCCATGGACTGTGGGGCTATGATGTTTGTTGCCATGGACTGTGGGGCTATGATGTTTGTTGCCATGGACTGTGGGGCCACGATGTTTGTTGCCATGGACTGTGGGGCTATGATGTTTGTTGCCATGGACTGTGGGATGTAATGTTTGTTGCCATGGACTGTGGGGCCACGATGTTTGTTGCCATGGACTGTGGGGCTATGATGTTTGCTGCCATGGACTGTGGGATGTAATGTTTGTTGCCATGGACTGTGGGGCCACGATGTTTGTTGCCATGGACTGTGGGGGCTATGATGTTTGTTGCCATGGACTGTGGGGCTATGATGTTTTGTTGCCATGGACTGTGGGGCCACGATGTTTGTGTTGCCATGGACTGTGGGGCTATGATGTTTGTTGCCATGGACTGTGGGGCTGTGATGTTTGTTGCCATGGACTGTGGGGCTGTGATGTTTGTTGCCATGGACTGTGGGGCTGTGATGTTTGTTGCCATGGACTGTGGGGCCGTGATGTTTGTTGCCGTGGACTGTGGGGCTATGATGTTTGTTGCCATGGACTGTGGGGCTATGATGTTTGTTGCCATGGACTGTGGGGCCACGATGTTTGTTGCCATGGACTGTGGGGCTATGATGTTTGTTGCCATGGACTGTGGGGCTGTGATGTTTGTTGCCATACACTGTGGGGATGTAATGTTTGTTGCCATGGACTGTGGGGATGTAATGTTTGTTGCCATGGACTGTGGGGCTGTGATGTTTGTTGCCATGGACTGTGGGGCTGTGATGTTTGTTGCCATGGACTGTGGGGATTTAATGTTTGTTGCCATGGACTGTGGGGATGTAATGTTTGTTGCCATGGACTGTGGGGCTGTTATGTTTGTTGCCATGGACTGTGGGGATGTAATGTTTGTTGCCATGGACTGTGGGGGATGTAATGTTTGTGGGGATGTAATGTTTGTTGCCATGGACTGTGGGGATGTAATGTTTGTTGCCATGGACTGTGGAGATGTAATGTTTGTTGCCATACACTGTGGGGATGTAATGTTTGTTGCCATGGACTGTGGGGCTGTGATGTTTGTTGCCATGGACTGTGGGGGCTGTGATGTTTGTTGCCATGGACTGTGGGATGTGATGTTTGTTGCCATGGACTGTGGGGGATGTTGCCATGTTTGTTGCCATGGACTGTGGGATGTAATGTTGTGTGTTGCCATGGACTGTGGGGGATGTAACTGTTTGTTTTGCCATGGACTGTGGGGCTGTGATGTTTGTTGCCATGGACTGTGTGGGCTGTGATGTTGTTGTTGCCATGGACTGTGGGATGTAATGTTTGTTGCCATGGACTGTGGGATGTAATGTTTGTTGCCATGGACTGTGGGATGTAATGTTTGTTGCCATGGACTGTGGGGATGTGATGTTTGTTGCCATGGACTGTGGGGCTGTGATGTTTGTTGCCATGGACTGTGGGGCTGTGATGTTTGTTGCCATGGACTGTGGGATGTGATGTTTGTTGCCATGGACTGTGGGATGTAATGTTTGTTGCCATGGACT